>CAHIKZ030000102.1:867500-890000 GCA_903632075.3 Acanthosepion pharaonis | reverse complement strand
TGGTCTGTCTAGCTCCCGGGCAAAACTTTGCTCTTCGGCACAGCCTCGTCCGGGTTCCTCTCTGCCAAAAGCAGAGAGTTCGACAGGAGCTGCGAACAACCTCAGTAGAACAGTCTATATCACCGTTATATTTAACGCCCACGTGGATCGTATGTGGCACAAGGCCGATTTTATCGTGGGGTCTCTGAGCCCGTAGGCTCGGCCCAAAAATATTCCCTTCGAACCCGTATAAACGGGTTCAGGGCCTGCCTACCTCCCCGAACGAAACTTTGCCCTTTGGCAAAGCCTCACCCGGGTTCCACTCTGCCGAGGCAGAGAGTTTGGCAGAAGAAGTTGGAGTGCCCTCTAATAATTATAAAACATAGCAACGTTGTTGCGTTTTTCTAGGTGTCGATGTTGCGTTTTCGCAGGCGTCGTTGTTATGTTTTTCTAGGTGACGTTGTTGCATTTCCCTAGGTGCTGTTGTTGCGTTTCCCTAGGGGCTGTTGTTGCGTTTTTCTAGGTGTCATTGTTGCGTTTTCCTAGGTGCCGTTGTTGCGTTTTCCTGGGCGCCGTTGTTGCCTTTCCCTAGGTGCTGTTGTTGCGTTTTTCTAGGTGTCATCGTTGCGTTTTCCTAGGTGTCGTTGTTGCGTTTTCCTAGTTGTCATTGCATTTTTCTAGGCGTCGTTGTTGCATTTTCCTAGGTGCCGTTGTTGCGTTTTCAAGGCGTCATTGTTGCTTTTTTCTTATATGTCGTTGTTGCGTTTTTTCTAGGTGTCGTTATAAGACACACCTCTTTAAGCAGCGAGTTGAAAGAAGGGCCATTAACTATTGTGACATTGAAGGACCTGAGAAGATAAAGTTTAATATGTAAATTTCTAAATGGGAATTGTTCCATCTTATTAACATGAGTTTCATGTATTTTGACTTTTTTTGAAAATAAAATGCTGGCCAAAATCTATGCTGAAACAAAGATGAAAGTTGAAGGGGGGAAGATGACAACCCAGAGATAACGAGGAATGTTCGGAAATCGTGTTCAAACCTCGCAAAAAGATGTTTGTTATCAGTGAAAGGGTTTTAAGTGCAAATAAAACCGAAGTCCAAAAAGTTAAACAAGTGTGATGGAAGAACAATTGTAAGAGTCTCCGTGGACAGTGAAGTTTCAGTTGCTACATTAGGTAGAGTATGGCGAAAAACAGGTCGAACTGTTATAGCATCAAATTAAAGAATTCACTAACTTTGTGGCCAAGTAATTGGTTAAAATTGCAGATAAATAGTGTATTGAACGTTAAATACAACAGAAGAGTGTTACACGACTTTGGAGTTGTGCCGGTTGACTAGCGTTCAGCCTATATAACAGTTATATTCAGTGAATCAGTCCGAATTTAACGTGGGTCATCCGGAGCCCGTTCGGCCCAAAAATCACCGTAGAACCTGCATAAACGAGTTCTGGTCTGTCTAGCTCCCGGGCAAAACTTTGCTCTTCGGCACAGCCTCGTCCGGGTTCCTCTCTGCCAAAGCAGAGAGTTCGACAGGAGCTGCGAACAACCTCAGTAGAACAGTCTATATCACCGTTATATTTAACGCCCACGTGGATCGTAACGGCCGATTTTTATCGTGGGGTCTTGGAGCCCTGGGCTCGGCCCAAAAATATTCCTTCGAACCCGTAAAACGGGTTCAAAAGAACGAAACTTTGAAAGCCTCACCCAAATTCCACTCTGGTTTGAAATTGAAATAATTATAAAACATAGCAAGGTGTCGATGTTGCGTTTTCGCAAACCCCTAGGTGCTGTTGTTGCGTTTCCCTAGGGGCTGTTGTTGATTTTCCTAGGTGCCGTTGTTTGCGTTTTCCTGGGCGCCGTTGTTGCCTTTCCTAAAATTGCTGTTGTTGCGTTTTTTCTAAATCGTTGCGTTTTCCTAGGTGTCGTTGTTGCGTTTTCCTAGTTGTCATTGCATTTTTCTAGGCGTCGTTGTTGCAAGGTGCCGTTGTTGCGTTTTTCAAAATTGTTGCTTTTTTTTCATGTCGTTGTTGCGTTTTTCTAGGTGTCAATGAAGCTTGCTAAAAGCCATGAAACTATTGTTTGAAGGACCTGAGAAGAAAAGTCATGATAATATGTAAATTTCTAAGGGAATTGTTCCATCTTATTAACATGAGTTTCATGTATTTTAGCTAATTACTTTCAACATGTGCTTTATTCTTTGAAAATAAAATGCTGGCCAAAATCTATGCAAACAAAGATGAAAGCGGTGGTATTGAAGGGGGAAGATGACTCAACCAGAGATAACGAGGGAATGTTCGAAATCGTGTTCAAACCTCGCAAAAGATGTTTGTTATCAGTGAAAGGGTTTTAAGTGCAAATAAAACCGGAAGTCCACAAAAGTTAAACAAGTGTGATGGAAGAACAATTGTAAGAGTCTCCGTGGACAGTCAGTTGCTACATTAGGTAGAATATGGCGAAAAACAGGTCGAACTGTCATATAGCATCAAATTAAAGAATCACTAACTGTTGTGGCCAAGTAATTGGTTAAGCAAAAACAAAACAAGAGGTTGCAGATAAATAGTGTATTGAACAGTAAATACAACAGAAGAGTGTTACACGACTTTGGTGTGTGCCGGTTGACTAGCGTTCAGCCTATATAACAGTTATATTCAGTGAATCAGTCCGAATTTAACGTGGGTCATCGAGCCCGTAGGCTCGGCCCAAAAATCACCGTAGAACCTGCATAAACGAGTTCTGGTCTGTCTAGCTCCCCGGGCAAACTTTGCTCTTCGGCACAGCTCGTCCAGGTTCCTCTCTGCCAAAAGCAGACAGGAGCTAGCGAACAACCTCAGTAGAACAGTCTATATCACCGTTATATTTAACGCCCACGTGGATCGTATGTGGCACAAGGCCGATTTTATCGTGGGGTCTCTGAGCCCGTAGGCTCGGCCCAAAAAATATTCCCTTCGAACCCGTATAAACCGTTGCCCTTTGGCAAAGACCTGGTTCCACTCTGCCGAGGCAGAGAGTTTGGCAGAAAAAGTTGGAGTGCCCTCTAATAATTATAAAACATAGCAACGTTGTTGCGTTTTTCTAAGTGTCGATGTTGCGTTTTCGCAGGCGTCGTTGTTATGTTTTCAGGTGACGTTGTTGCATTTCCCTAGGTGCTGTTGTTGCGTTTCCCTAATTGTTGCGTTTTCCTAGGTGCCGTTGTTGCGTTTTCCTGGGCGCCGTTGTTGCCTTTCCCTAGGTGCTGTTGTTGCGTTTTTCTAGGTGTCATTTTGCGTTTTCCTTAGGTGTCGTTGTTGCGTTTTCCTAGTTGTCATTGCATTTTCTAGCGTCGTTGTTGCATTTTCCTAGGTGCCGTTGTTGCGTTTTCAAGGCGTCATTGTTGCTTTTTTTCTTATATGTCGTTGTTGCGTTTTTTCTAGGTGTCGTGTAATATAAGACACACCTCTTTAAGCAGCTTGAAGCTGAAAGAAGGGCCATGTGAAACTATTGTGACATTGAAGGACCTGAGAAGATAAAGTCAGTAATATGTAAATTTCTAAGTGGGAATTGTTCCATCTTATTAACATGAGTTTCATGTATTTTGGCCAATTACTTTCAACATGTGCTTTATTCTTTTATAAAATTTAAAATCTATGCTGAAACAAAGATGAAAGCCCACGTTGAAGGGGGAAGATGATCCAGAGATAACGAGGGAATGTTCGAAATCGTGTTCCCTCGAAAAAGATTTTGTTATCAGTGAAAGGGTTTTAAGTGCAAATAAAACCGGAAGTCCACAAAAGTTAAACAAGTGTGATGGAAGAACAATCTCCGACAGCCTACATTAGGTAGAGTATGGCTCGAACTGTCCATCAAATTAAAGAATTCACTAACTGTTGTGGCCAAGAACCAGATAAATAGTGTATTGAACATAAATACAACAGAAGTTTACACGACTTTGGAGTGTGTGCGGTTGACTAGCGTTCAGCCTATATAACAGTTATATTCAGTGAATCAGTCCGAATTTAACGTGGGTCATCCGAGCCCGTAGGCTCGGCCCAAAATCACCGTAGAACCTGCATAAACGAGTTCTGGTCTGTCTAGCTCCCAGCAAAACTTTTGCTCTTCGGCACAGCCTCGTCCGGGTTCCTCTCTGCCAAAAGCAGAGAGTTCCAGGAGCTGCGAACAACCTCAGTAGAACAGTCTATATCACCGTTATATTTAACGCCCACGTGGATCGTATGTGGCACAAGGCCGATTTTTATCGTGGGGTCTCTGAGCCCGTAAAAATGAACCCGTATAAACGGGTTCAGGGCCTATCCCCGAACGAAACTTTGCCCTTCGGCAAAGCCTCGCCCAGGTTCCACTTGCCGAGGCAGAGAGTTTGACAGTAATGAACAGTCTATATCACAGTGCCTTCGAGACCTACGTGTCCTGCTAACTTTAAGTAAGTGGAAGAGTCCACAATAGTCTCATTAGAGGGAAGACATCACAACACTATCCAAAATACAGCGAACTAGAAGATAGAAGCGGTCAAAAAAACCTATGCCATGGGATAATGGTAAGCGAGAAAAAGAAATTGTTAGTGATGAATGCCATATAGAATTGCATTCTAATGCAAGAGAATTTCTTCGAAGACCAGTGGGAGAAAAAGTAATCAATGCAAGATACAACACAAAGATGGTGGGATGTGGTCTGGACACGTAATTGGCGGGGGGGGGGGTTGTTGTCGCATCAAAAGCGATGTTAGAAGAAAATTGGTAAAAACTGATGGAAACCTAAACCGTGAAAACTAATTTTCTGCCAGACATCGAAGATGAAGAAATCCTTCAAAGAGGCGGTGGCCCTTGCCACACATCAAGTACCTCAAGAGGCTTTCTTGTGGACGAAGATGTTCAAATTTTAGAAAACTGTTATTTAAGGTAAATATTATTAAAAAGAACAGATATTTTGTGTTGATAATTTTTACTGACAGACTTTTCTAAATTACGAATAATCCTTCACAGACAAAATGAAATTCCGTTAGAAATTGATCGGAGTTCATTTCGGAAAAATTAATTTCTGACAGAATTTCTTCCTTGTCTGAGAAGGATTAGGCTTAATTTAAAAAAGTCGATCAATAAAATTAATCGACGCAAAATGTCAGTTTTTATATTATACACACACACACACACACACACACACACACACACACACACACACACACATATATATATATATATATATATATATAATAGTAAACCATAAAATCCAAAATGACCTGATATGAGGTATAGACCTATTTCAATTGAAGAAAACCTTTAACCCCGGTAGATAAATATCGGTTTTAAAATTTCAGACGGATTTCTTATTTTTACGATATATATATATATATATATATATATATATATATATATATATATATATATAGAGCTGTGCCACTCCCTATTGCAGACGCTCGCTCAGGCACATTTGTGTTTGTCCAACACCTACACAGCCAACCTGTGTTTTATACTGCAACTATGCTGAGCAGACCTTAGTTACAGTTTCTGGGAGAGAGCGTGTTATCTAGCGTCAACAATCCGAATAACGCCAGCACACTCAAACTCTCGGTCTCGATGACTTGTGACTTCATGCTAGAAAAGCACGATGGTACCGCACGATGGTATCGTCCGCCTACAGATCGATAACGTCAGGAAGTCTCCTTCTTGACAAATCATATATATATATATATATATATATATGTGTGTGTGTGTGTGTGTGTGAGAGAGAGAGAGAGAGTGAGAGAGAGAGAATTAATAATAGTAAAACGTTTGTCACTTAGCTGATTGATGTTAACTTCAGTATTCCGAGTCCAGAGTGTTGTATAGATTGATGAATTAGCACTGGAAAAAATTATCGAATCACCATAATTATTTCACCCAACCTCTGTGAATTTCACAAATCTAGGTTGACTCTTTGATTATACTGGCCTGTGAATTATGAAAAAAATTAGATTAAATGATTACAATTAATAGCGTATCCTTCTGCAGATCAAGTAGTGCATAATTATGGAATCATACAAAATACGAATGACTCCTCCTCCTCCTTAAACCTTTGAACCCTGACCACCGCTTTACCGGTAGTAGAGAAAAATAGGGTCATGCTCAGCTACCGGCTGAACAGAGGTAGAGAAAAATGACTTAATGCCTAGCCATCGGTTGAACGGTGGGTAAACACTTGTAACTATTTTTATATGTACCGGGAAATATTACATATCAATTATTTACGAATTTTGTCTCAGGAGCTCAGGTAGAAGGGATAAATTGTTCAGGAACGCATGGCTGAAAGGGTTAATACTTCCAGGTATCGACTTCATCATAAAAAAAAATTCTCCTTCAAATTTCTTGTGTACGTGTAGATTCATTAGTTTTCTTTACTGTTATTTTTTTCCGAAGACCATATACCTTTCCCGAAGAAAAATGTATTAACACTGTTTGTTCTGTGATAAACTGTATCATTGTTGTGGTAGGATCCACCTAATTTGCATAGTGGAGTACCGACCATATAAATATAGTTGGTACCGGGAAGACGAGAGGAGGAATCAAGAGATTTAATCCAGAGACTCTGCCGACTGCGACTCAGTCAACACATTCTCCAGGAACGGTCTTCCCAAGAATATACAAAAGACTATATGTAAATATTGTGTACACTTTCTTGTTTCAATACATTTTGTTCTAAGTACATTTTGTGTTGTATTATTATTCCATGTATTAGTCAAGTTTCAACAATCATGATTCTTAAAAATTATTTAATCATCACCAAATATATTTTCCTTCGATGGAATGAAAAAAAATGTCCGAAATTTAAATGTACACCTGTACATTGTTGAGATAATGAATGCAATTTACCTAAGTGATAATTTATCTGATATGCAACCCGATATTATAAATCGTTGCATAATTTTGCATGTACACTTAAGGCAATCATTTTTATGTTTTAATTCGAACGGTAACCAACCAATGTTCCAGTATGATTACCTTAACCAAGTGGTTCCCAAACATTTTTTGTGTTTCTGGGCCGCATTTTCGGAAATAAAGTTTGCTCGCGCATTACCAAATTTTATGTGATAAAAACTACATTTAAAAATAAAAAGAGGGGGTAGGTTAAAGGGAGATAACAGTGGATTCGAAATCAGAACATTATCATTGATAACTCTCTCCTCCAATTTGCAAACTCTAGTTACTATAATCTTAAGACTTGATATAATGCAAACATATCAAATTGATAAAATCGGTCAATAATTGTTTATAACTATTTATACTGGCACTCATGCGTGCAATTACAAGTAATCCATAATGCTATTTTCTATTTTGAAATCATATTTATTTTTGGCATATGAATTTTGTTGAAAGTATTTCTAAATCTTTGTCTTTCAATCATTCCGCCTCACCTGCTATCTTCTTCCGCCTCACCTGCTATCCTTTTCCGCTGCACATACGACCCTGACCGCGTCGTTTGGGAACCACATAATTAACCTATACAGATTCGTGACTCATCATTGAATATCACTTTACTCAAATCATCTACAATACATAATTGTTTTTCAGTAGCCCAACTAACCATTTTTTTTCTTATTTGGGTGTTAATACTTCATTTCGTATGGATCTTTTTTAGGTATATCATTTTCTTTTGCGCACTATTTTTACAACCGCTGACTTTTTTTTCCGCTTATTTATTTACAATCGAGTTGTAAACAAGTGGGAAATCACTCCTAATAATTACCGTACACCACTTGCTGTACCTCCTGTTACAAATATATCCCACTAAAACTTGTGTTTGGTGAACATATTTGGCATATTAGCACAGAAATTAATATAAAATAATAAAATAGTAACACAAATACAGTAATACAGTATACTTTTAACGCTACAAAACATATCGCGTCCAACAGCTAATCCGCTAAATGCAAACACTGACCGAAGCGCCGTTTAACTCAGGCGGTAGTTACTCAAGCAACTAGGTATGGTTGCGTGTCATTTGCACAATTTTATGATAGTAGTGATAATTTAATGACACATAATGGCAGAGGAGGCACGGTGGCGTAATAAATAGCGACTCGGATTGAGGAATCCAGTCGAATTCATTACATTCTCTTACGTGCTAATACTCTTGGGAAAGTTGTGAATCCTCTTCTTCTCCCCACCCCCAGAACCGGGTTCTATAGCAACTGGTCTACTGCGGGAAAAAAAATCTGTCTCGTCAGTCATGTATCGAAAGATACATGATCGCCTAAGCGCATAACTAACCGAATGACAGTTTATTGAATATGGAGAGTTGTGGGTCAAACTATACGATAGGTATAGGTTTAACAACAATTTATGACAAGTAGGGGGTGAATATTGTGTGTGGATTAAATTCAAGTTGTGTGGTCGAATCTTTCGACTCACACGGGTCATTATCAGGGGTTGTGAGTGAGAAAAGAAAAAAAAATTCTACTATTGGATTGGTACGACATGCCTTGGTGCATTTAGCCGTATTTGATTTAGTTTTTAAAAATAATGACAATTAAATTAAAAAAAAAACTTAATTTTTTATCTCATTCACACCTCATCATAATGAGTCATATAACTGATTAAACAGTTTTCTAGTTTCAAAGCCAGAAAATATATTTAGATTATAAGGTTATTTCTGGCGATAATAATGTTTTTAGTATTCTTACTAATTAACCCATAGCTTGGGAAAGAAGAATTGGATTCATACCTTTTCCCAAGAATATTTGCGCGTAAGTGAATATTGCGAACCCGAATGGGATTGGAACTCGGCTCTCCAATAAAAATCCCGAGTCGTTATTCATCAAAACATTCCATCATCCAAGCTTACAGCATCTGGTATTCCTATGACACATGCGAACCAAAATTTTGGACTACACAACATGAAATATGACTGATTGCTTCATATAACAGCCGCATTTCTATAGTTGTATGTGAAGGAAAAAAAGATCATTGACTAGCCACAAAATGTCTATCTTTTTAATAAAACTTTTTTCAAGGAACAAATACTGGGTAAATATAGCAAATCAAAGAACATATATCCATCTATAAGTTGCACAATTAACTGCGCATAAAATTTACACATCGACGTAAGAATAAAATGGCGCTTTATTTTCGTTTCACTTATCGGATGAGAAAAAAATGTTATGAACATTTATCATGTGATGGACAAACAGTAAAAATACTTTCGCTATTTCGTCAAGGCAACAGCGAATGAAATCTTGCTACTGCATTTACCTCACCGATCCACCCGCTACGTTGCGGCACATGAGAGAATGTTTAACCTTAAAAAGAACGAATTGCACTTCTGTCTTTCCCCAACTCTAAAAGCCTTTTTACATCAAAACGATCTGAAAACATTAATGCATTCTTTGACATAAAAATATGTAGACCCCTTCACCGCCACCCAACCTGTTCTTTTCATACCATGACTGAAGCTTTCAGCTGTCATACAAATCATCATCATCAACATGAATACAAGAATTAAATGATAATAATAATAATAATAATAATAATAATAATAATTTTTTTTTTTAATAAAAAAGATGAGCAGAAAATGTCAGAAAGCCATTTGTGTCATTAGGTCTCTGGTTGGGACCCGGAAGGAAATGTGTATACAACAGAAATCCAAGGAGATAATAATAATAATAATAATAATAATAATAATAATAATGCCTTAAAGAGATACAAAAAATTGTTCTGACAAGTACAGCTCACACTTTACGAAGGGCTTTAACTATGTAATTTTGTTTTTTGTCAGTGGAAAGTGACATGATGCCATTTCTAACCTTAGGTCTCTGGTTGGGACCCGGAAAGAAATGTGTACAGACCAGAAATCAAAGGAATAATAATAATAATAATAATAATAATAATATTAATAATCTTTTAATAAAATTGATGAGTGGAAAATGTCATAAAGCCATTTCTGTCATTAGGTCTCTGGTTGGGACCCGGAAGGAAATGTGTGTATAACAGAAATCAAAGAAAATAATAATAATAATAATAATAATAATAATAATAATAAGCACAAGCACAGCTCCTATCTCCAAAGGTGCCATATTTTCTTGTATGTAATACCACTTAAGTATAATACGATCCCGTGTTTCTGAAGCGAAAACAAAATAAATTACATCCCCGAGTCTAATACGACCCCGTACTACAGCCATGTAATTTTTGTTGAAAGGTTGTACCATATTATATATTAAAATCTCAATGTTGTAAATAGATTTCGCTAAAATATTTAATTGTTCATGATATTAATTTTTAAAGAATAGAAATGAACCGGATGTTTAATTATCGTGTGTTTCCTCTAATTTCCATTTCAAATCTTCGGGGAAAGATGCAAACTCGACATTTTAAGGTGTTATCATTCTTTTCTTCTTTGATATGACTTTATTATTTCTATACTAGCAATATAACCCTTCTTCGACGGGTCTTTCATGACTAGAAATTTTTGTCATTCAATTGAAGCAGTTTAAGTTTAAAGTCAGCCCACCCGAAAATCAATATTAGTAACAACATTTGGGTGCAACTGAGCTACATTCCAAAATGGGGGGTCAGCAATTTGAATAGGGGGTGGCCCTGAAAAGAGAACTGTACAATAATAATATTATTTTAATAATTTAAAGTATTTATTTTTTATTAAAGTTTTTATGAAAGATATATATCGAAGGACAGATAGTAAACGTTGCTGACAGTTATAATGGACAGGAAGTAGTGGGGAGCCATTATCGCCAGCAATTTGGACTCAAAACCAGCACTGAAGAATAATCTATCAAACAAAAAAATTTCATCGAATTCGCATAAAAACTGTGGAAATGCATAAACAACATCCGATCATACACACACATACATACACACATTTTGAGAATTATAGATATAGATATTAATAAATTATGTAAATAAAAAAAATTGTCTTTCATTAAGAATGAAGAGAGAAAACTTTATAAAAACAAGAAATTCAAGTTTTATCTTATGAACAAAACTGAGTGTATTTGCAATCTTCTTGTTTCGAATAAGAGTTTTAAAAGTGAGTAAGAATTTCTGAAAACGTGTGAGACTTGTGTATAATACGACCCCAATTTTCATTTTTAAAGATGGGTGTTCGCTTGGGAATATCAAGTGCAGTATGTTTGGATGTGATCTGAGAGTGGTTTACTGAATAATGATTCTGAATAAGACATCGAAGAGGCACTTACGCGTAAATAATCTTTTAGGCGACCATGAATTGGAAAGAGACATGATCGCCCAAGCGTGTTACATTCGCCGCCCAACAAACAAGCATTAGGACCAGCGCAGTACCGTGAATCTGGAGAAGGTCTTCACATAGCAAAGGACCTTCAGAAGAAGAAAAAGAAGTCTAAAGTTAGTTAGGGAATAAAAAAGAATAATAGAAGTCATGGAGAGCTATGACTGTCTTCTGCCTGGATGGGTTTGGCGCATAAAAGAAATATTTCAAATCCTCTTGGTCGATTATTTTTCTGCTGCATTCCGTGTCCCTTCAAAATGTGGGCGTACATGACTCTTCACAACTTCGTTATCCATTTTGCTTCTGAGTAATATTTGTCTATTTATCAAGCCCACATCTTGTTCTGCCATCTGGACCAGTGCATAACCGAAATCAGTTTGAATACTGATGAAAGTCCTAGAAAATGGAGGGGATTTATAAAAATACATTAAATACAAATCCTACTAATAAACCCAAACGCAAACTAGAAAGGAGTTTTAATCTATGGATGAAAGGAAGTGACAACTAAAGAGCGTGCATAACGACTTGCGCCGCACAGATGTTGTCGATAGATTTTATGTGAAGAGGAAATAAGAAGAACGAGGATTTATCAGTATTGAAATATTAAGTGGATTTTACTATCAAAGGACAAAAACGGACATCACACGTCAGATTAAAGGGAGAATAATCATGGTAACCAGGAAGTGAAACAGTTCTGACAAAAGAGTAATTCTTGGATCTGAAAAATTCCCAAACTAGAAGCAAGGAAAATGAGAACAGCCACAAATCCAGGGAGAATTCAAAAGACAAAATGCTTTACAAACTTGTAAGGTCTGAAGAAATAAAAGCATTTATCATGACAACCAACAACCAACATGATATTAGATTGTTCGGAATATAATGTCTGATTATAGAATCATTTTTCCTGTAAATTAATGTATTTAAACAATGTTTAAATCAGTTAAACTAGGGTACCTCAACATCTTTACATCTGGTCGGACTATTGTCCTCATCTTTGTGAGGACAATAGATGAGGACAATAGTCCGACCAATGTAAATACTGTACATAATACCTCATCTCAGAAATATAGACAAAATCTTTACATCTCTAATTCTATTTTATTTCTGCCAGCGAGTTCAATCAGTTATGTGCCATGCGTGAAACACACTAAGGCGATCATGTATCTTTCGATACATCACTGACAAGGCAGGTTTTTTTTTTTTTTTTTTACTGCAGTTGGTTGCCATTTCTTTCTGCGGTAGACCAGTTGCCATCAAAGGCTATAGAACCCGGTCCGTCCTGCTATTTACCCATAGCTGGAGGAGGGGAGGAGGAGGATTCATATCTTTCCCAATGATATTAGCACGTAAGTTAATGTAATCGATTCGATCGGAATTCGAACTTGGCTCTCCGATTCCTCAATCCGAGTCGCTATCCGTTACTCACCCATGCCTCCACGAGTTACAAGGTTATTTATGCCATTACGATAAATCCCTAAATTTTGAACGGTAAGAAATCATTGAATGTAGTTTCTGCATCTTTGCAACAGAGTGTCTTTTGGCTAAAAGAATTATGAAGATGCTTGAAAAATTGGTAGTCAGTTGGAGAGTATTCAGGCAAATAAGGTATATTTGGCGAAGTCTCGTATTTCAAGTCGGTCAGATTCTGTAGTGTCATCCTGGTAACAAGTGACTGAGCATTGTCATGAAGTAGAATTGGACGTCGCTGATTAAACAATGCATTTTGCTTAAATGAATGTGCATTTCATCCAGTTGCTGGCATTAAACTTCGGAAGTGACGCTCTGGTGAGATTCTAGAAATCATTAATGAATAACGCCAAAGGCAGGCCATCAGACAGTCACCATAATCTTCTGTTGTTGCAATTTTGCTTTTCTGAGTGTCTGCTTCCTTCGTCGGCAACGAGCCAATAAGCCGATCGTTTAAGATTGTCATAAAAGATCCATTTCTCATTACACGTCACTATTCGATCAAGAAATGGATCATTTGAATTTCGTAGATGCTGTGCCCATATTGAACACTTATGAAATTGGTCCCATAATAAACTTATGATATTCAACACCTAAACTGTTTAATTTCAATGCGCTAGACCTAGTAGTTTTCAAGATAATTGCTTTTAAAATGATATCAATGTTTTTTGACACTCAGTGTATTTCATAAAAAATTGAAAATTACGTAAGAAACACTACGAATGGGGAGGAGCAGTAAATCAATAAGAACTCTTCAAATTTTTCATTTTGATGATACACAGAAATGATATAAGCAGGGACCAGAACATTTAAAAATTGGACCCTTCCTACGGTCAAAAATTAGACAAACAGTTAAAAAAAAAAATCTGTTATTAATTTACTATTTTTAAAGTTTTGATTTCTGTTAATATCCTTAAACATAGCAACTATGTTCATACAGAAAACATAATAATCGAGAGATATAAAAATAATATGTTATAGAACTTTTCCTATCAACGCGGGCAGTTAATTTTCTTTTACGTGACGTGACACTTCAGGACGTGGGCGATCATGGCTCTACATAACTTCCTATCATTTATAGCTCTGACCAATGATTATCTTCTTACTAACGCTCCCAGTTCTGCCATCCATTTGAACCGAAATTCCTACTTTGGATTTTTACGTCCGAATGAAGACAACCTCTGCTACGCTTGGTCGGCTTTCGTTCGGACGCGATGGGCTGGTTTGATGGAAGCAGCTCAACCGAACAAGTAAATGCCGCAACAGGCAAGGTTTGGTTTGGTTTATTTTGTTTTACGGCATATCAACCTCAATGAGTTATTTAATGGCGACCAGATTTTTATTGCTATTAATATTTTTTCAAAAATGTATTGCTGATAATTTTTTCCAAAAAATGTATTGCTGGTATTAAAACCTATTTTTAAACTTTTATATAGTTTTTATGCCTTTTGTGGGGGTTAACGATTTGCCATAGCTGGGATCCTAGCAGGTGCTACCAACTCGGGTCAGGGTGGACCTGGGACACCAGCAATTAACAGGCGGTTCTACGCTTCTCAAAACCTCCTGATCAGAGGTCTTGCTGCCGGATGTAGTTTATCGTCATAATCAGGACGTCTCATTTGTGGGAGGAGTCTTACCCCTTTGCGGAGGCGCAGTCGGCGTCTTCTGAAACGCCAGCCAACAGGGCGAGAGACAGGCAAGAAAAAAAACAAAAAAAACAAACAAACAGGAGTTTACATGCTTTCTGATGAGACTTAATTCCTGGAACGGAATAATCGGTTTGCGGAGAAAATGTTTAAAAAAAACAAACAAATGAAGATTCCATAATACATAATTACCGTTTCGGTGGAGGTGAAATGTTTTCCTCATAATTCTTCTGTTCAGCTTTCTTCTCTGGTTTGTAGTTTTTATGAATTTAAGCGCAGTGTTAGATTAACAGTAAGGCCGCATCTTTTTACAGTTGGAATGGATAGATATATCCGTAAGTTGAAATGGCTAGATATATCCGTAAGTTGGAATGACTAGATATATCCGTAAGTTGAAATGACTAGATATATCCGTAAGTTGAAATGGCTAGATATATCCGTAAGTTGAAATGACTAGATATATCCGTAAGTTGGAATGACTAGATATATCCGTAAGTTGAAATGACTAGATATATCCGTAAGTTGAAATGACTAGATATATCCGTAAGTTGAAATGACTAGATATATCCGTAAAAATGACTAGATATATCCGTAAAAATGACTAATATATCCGTAAAATGACTAGATATATCCGTAAGTTTGGCTACCGTAAGTTGGAATGACTAGATATATCCGTAAGTTGAAATGACTAGATATATCCGTAAGTTGGAATGACTAGATATATCCGTAAGTTGGAATGACTAGATTTCCGTAAGTTGAAATGAAATATATCCGTTTGGAATGACTAATATATCCGTAAAGAATGACTAGATATATCCGTAAGTTGGAATGACAGATATATCCGTAAGTTGGAATGACTAGATATGTCCGTAAGTTGGAATGACTAGATATATCCGTAAGTTGGAATGACTAGATATATCCGTAATTGGAATGACTAGATATGTCCGTAAGTTGGAATGACTTATATCCGTAAGTTGAAATGACTAGATATATCCGTAAGTTGGAATTTATGTCCGTAAGTTGGAATGACTAGATATATCCGTAATTGGAATCCGTAAGTTGAAATGACTAGATATATCCGTTTGGAAATGACTAGATATATCCGTAAGTTAGAATGACTAGATATATCCGTAAGTTGGAATGACTAGATATATCCGTAAGTTGGAATGACTAGATATATCCGTAAAGTTGGAACGACTAGATATATCCGTAAGTTGGAATGACTAGATATATCCGTAAGTTGGAATGACTAGATATATCCGTAAGTTGAAATGACTAGATATATCCGTAAGTTGGAATGACTAGATATATCCGTAAGTTGGAATGACTAGATATATCCGTAAGTTGAAATGACTAGATATATCCGTAAGTTGAAATGGCTAGATATATCCGTAACCAGAGACTCTGCCCGACTGCGACTCAGTCAACACATTCTCCAGGAACGGTCTTACCAGGAATATACAAAAGACTATATGTAAATATTGTGTACACTTTCTTGCTTCAATACATTTTGTTCTAAGTACATTTTGTGTTGCATTATTATTCGATGCATTAGTCAAGTTTCAACAGATTCCCAGGGAATTCCCCTCAGTATTACTACTTTTATAAATGGCAGGGATTTCTATGGAATCAAAAGACATGAATATTGAAAAAGTAAGATTGCTTTTTGGGAATGCGGGATGTGGCAAGCCTCTCGTTGCTTTACCGCTACTTTCCTGGAAAGTGATCGGACGAACTACATCCCCTGGTCTCGCCAAGTTAAACCTTCACAGCAAAAAGACACCATGCCACATAGCAGCAAACTAGCCGCATTCCTGCCGTATTCCACTCGACCAGCTGCAACCATTGCCCTGTGGAACCGACACCCAACTGGACGTTTCCCCGGTCACTACAACCTTAACCTGTTCAAGGCTTGGGTTAACCGTTATCTTCCGCTTTTAGATACATAAATGGTATCTATGCTATAAATGCTACGTCAAGTAGCCTTCGGACCTTGTAAAGAGGTGAACCTTACTGTAAAAAAAAAAAAACTGTTGTTATATTACTAGCATTTTTTCTTTAGACGACTAAGATATTTAAATTTGCGTTCTGTGTTGTTTTAAACAATATCAGAAATTATGTTTTTTATCATTTCACTCCACATTAAATTTAATTTCACGGCTGTGAACCAATGACAAACAGGTTGAATTCAAAACACAACTTTTTACACTCAGGTGAACCACTGAACAACATAGCCCCTTGTCAGCGTCTGTCTTTCAGCCACCTTAAGAACATGGAACACAGGCTCTATCTCACCTCTTACAAAATCCCTTCCTTTGGTTCCAGTGATGGCTGGAACTTCTGACTCCGCCTAAATTGCTTCCGAACATCTGTTGGTCACTGTAGAGCCAACCTTCAGAAATGGGGATATTCTTCCGATGTTGATCCCAGTTGTCAATGCAGGCAAGCACAAACTATGGAACATTTATTTTACCCTAATCTCGAAGTTCATGCACAATTATCAGCCTTGAAATCTTAACACCACAGGCAAGTTTCTGCATGCAACACTGGATGCGTGAGGTGTATCGATTCGATAAGATGAAGAATATCCTTTAACAATATCACATTTGAAGACTAACTTTTAAAACATTGACGTGAATAAGTGTTTAACGTTTCTCAGATTTACCCATTCAAGAACATTGTCCATGAAGAAATTGTTTAACATATTGGCATTGTTATCCTGAAAGGCATTATTTATAAATGTCTACATAACCATCACTGAAGGCATGTTTTTATTCTGGCTTATTTGTCTGCAGTTAAAAGAGTACGAGCCTTATGAACTATCTGCTATTTTAATCAAAAGATTACTGGGCACCTTTCTGTTAACTCACTCCAAAATAAAAAAAAGAATTTATATTTACTAAAATTCTGTTATACTAGATCATACCTATTCTATTGTAAATAGACTCTCCCACAGATAATAATTAGTAGTAGTAGCAGTCACCAGTGGGCTCAGTGAGTTGAGTGAATCAGTCGATGTCGGACATTAAAGTATCAACCACCACAACTAGATGACTGCATCATTAACTATTATTTTCAAGTTCCTAACGATTTGTACGTCGAACCTAATTTAGGACCGACTTAGTGAAATACAAGCCTCCACTGTGAAAACTACTCTACAACAAATTCACATCAAACTTTCGCAGAGTGTGGCCCTTACATCATACTAAATGTTGGCGACTTGGATGTGCTATTTGCAAGTGTGGGGTCTATGTCCGCGCTCACCTCGATAAACAAGTAAAAAAACAGAATTTTTTATTTTAATTCTAAAAAAAAAAAATCCTTGTAACTACCTCGAATATCATCTGCACTTACGAAATGGGAATCTCTCCCTGATTTTTGGCATTTTTTTTTTCATTCTGAGGGTTGGAGTTGTTACAAGGCAAGCTAAACAAATTTTGACTTTAAATTTATAATTTCAAAAAGTGTCAAACATTTAATAAAAAAACAAATTTTGATTTAAAATTTATAATTTCAAAAGATTGTCAAAAATTTAATAAAAAAAAACAACTTTGATTTAACATTTATAATTTCTTGGGGTGAATTAATATTTCCGATAAGATAACTTTACATTACTTGGGGCAAAGGAAGAGAAGAGATCCAATAACTGATTAAATAGAAGAATTTATCACGCGGACTATTGTCCCCATCTTTGTTGTTGTTATCATAACATTTCAGACGTTGTACGCGCTAGCCTTCATGAAGTGTATATCAATGCGAGTAATTTACAGGCAATTAGATGAGATATCCTAAGACATGACATGAGATATATTTGTTGTTTGTCATGGAGATCATGTGACAGCAAGACTTGTCAAATAGTCAGGATAACATACCTATTTCCTCGCATTTTTAATTTTAATCATTTTACGAATATTGTAATTGATACCGGTGTGGGAAGTGAAATAGTCAAGCCGAGTTCAAATTCCAAGCTGGTCTGTTGCATTCACTGTCGCACAAACACTTTTGTGTGGGGCATGAATCTGTTTATTTTCTTCTCACCTATGAATTACGTGGAAAAGTGAACGAGATTCTCTAGTAACTAATCTCAAAGAAGAAAAAAAGCAGAATTTCAAACACTGGATACTCCTGAGTATGACGATGCAGCAGGATCTCCGATCGAGTGAGTGGAGGTTTTGAAGAGCATGGAACAAACTCTTTATTTCTGTTGCTTGCAGGTCAACCCAGACCTGGGGTGGTAGTACCTGTACAGTCCCAGCTATGGGCAAATAGTGAATTTACAAAAATAACAAAACGTTATGAAAGTATAAAATACTTTTCATGGTAAAACTACCAGCAGTATATTTTATATAAAAAAATTATAAAATTATGTAAATTTTTATATAAAATTTTATACAAAATTTTTATATAGAAAATTATAAAACATTTTACATAAAATTTTATACAAAATTTTTATATAGAAAATTATAAACATTTTTACATAAAATTTTATATAAAAGTTTCTTATAAAAATTATGAAAAAATTCATATAAAAATTTATATAAAATTTTCACATAAAAAATGCCAACAAAACTTTTTTATAGTCGAATAACCAACAGTACATTTTATCAGTAGTTGAAACATAAAATTGGGTTCAAAATATTTAGATTTCGGCGTTAAATTACGTATAGAGTTTAATATGCAGCCCCCCCCCCAATCAACCAAACAAACAACCGACAGGAAAGAACTCTTTCATGGTATTAATCCATATACTATACTAAAATTTCTTAATGAAATCAAACTGTATTCTAAAATCTAACTTCAATAAAACGACAACATAAAATACACATATCACCACTTCTAGTAATTATGTCCACACAAACATTTATATGTACAAAAGCTGAGTATCATCTACCATGTATTCAATTGCGAAAGCGGAATAACATATTTTTATTATTCCGT
Organism: Acanthosepion pharaonis; assembly: GCA_903632075.3. Lineage (NCBI taxonomy): Eukaryota > Metazoa > Mollusca > Cephalopoda > Sepiida > Sepiidae > Acanthosepion > Acanthosepion pharaonis. Next base: position 870,742 of record CAHIKZ030000102.1, on the reverse strand, counting down.
AGCTTTGGCGAAAATTAAATTTCGGCATTAAATTCTCCATAAGGCGTTGATATGCCATCAAACAAATCAAATCAAACATTGGAGAAGGTAACGACTCGACTATATTTCCCAAGAATGCAAATTAATTGCCAGAAAATTAAAAAAAAAATATCCGTGGATTATTCACATCTTGAAAAAAACTGACGTTTGAAAAAAGTTGTAGGTTTTTGCATTTAAACAATTACTGTTCTTCCTCGCTCTCTCACTCTTTCCCTCCCTTAAGTCTTGTAGATTCCACTGGTGAATTGTTGTAACTGTTTCAATTAGGTTGATGTAGTTGAAAGTTCCATATATCCACTCGGTTTTGAATTCAGAGTTCTTCTCCTGCTTGACTGTTTACCAACCAAAGTATATGTTCTACTATTCAAAGTCATAGCTGGATGCAGAGAGGAGAGAAAGGTAATTATATATTAAGGGTATTTGTGCGTAAGTGAATTTGACAAACTCGACTGTCATACGAAGCCGGCTCGCTGATTTCTTATTCCGAGCCGTTATCTATTACACCACTTGCACACCCTATCATTAATATTGAATAATAATATTAATATCGAAGAATGCTAAAACGATACATTATTGTGAGGTACACTTTGACCGTACATATATCAATGTGTTCATCTCTAAACGCATTTCAATCTACATGTTCAAGAGAGGCGCCTTAATACTTCCGTTGTTATTTTTTGGAATCAGGATGGAGAGAAAAACACAGAGTCGCAGACGGAGAAATAGACAGGCGGAAGGAAGACGCGTGGTGAAGTGGGAAAAGCAGAGGAAGACGGAGAAATTCGCAAGACATTTGAATAAGGCAGATTGAGAGCAAGACGGATGGAGTACAGAGCGAAGTAGAGAAATAAAAAATCAATGGTGTCAGAAACTCATAGACTGGCTTTATGGATGAATGCTTGTAAAGCTGTCTACTTGGAACTGGTTTCGATCCGTGCTGGCTGGTTCGATACGATTAGACCTAACTGAAAACACACACACACACACATGTGCGCACGCGCAAACACCATACTATGCGCGTTCACAAATTTTTGTCATAGCTCATCTCGTAAAAATGTTACGCGTTTAACAATTGAAATCTATCATTTTGATACATATTTCGTAGTTTTCATTGACATATTGATAAAAGCGATTTAGAATTATGGTCGAAAAAATTATTTTAGACAGTCATTCATAAAAAAAAAGAAAATACCATCTCAACTCTCATTAATGTCATACCTGACGTCCAGCGTCCTGGGTATGACGATAAACTACGCCCAACAGCAATGCATCTAATCAGGAGATTTTGAGGAGCGTGGAACCATCTCTTAATTGCTGGTGTTTCCAGGTCCACCCTAACCCGGAGTGGTAGCACCTGTTAGGGTCCCGGCTATGGGCAAATAGTTAATCCCCAAACTGGGGTCAAAACATTATGAAAGTGTAAAAATAGGTTTTGATACCAGAAATACTTTGTGAAAGATTATTGCCAGCAATACACTTTTGAAAAAAACATATTACCAGCGATACATTTTTGAAGGAAAAAATATTACCAGCAATACGTTTTTGAAGGAAAAAATATTACCAGCAATAAAAATTGTCGGTATTAAATAATCCATTGTGGTTGATATGACGTAAACCAAACCAAACGAAACCTAACGTCCAGCCAAAACTAACAGCTACATGCAACCATTTTTTCAAGTCAATGGCATCAAGAGAATTAATCTTTCGTCAGAACCCATAGACTGATATTAAAGAATCACAAATAAGGAGGATTACCAAATAACAAAAAAAGACATCGCGTGAGCATTTCCAATGGCAACAACAACAAAAATAGGTAACATATTTAAATTAGAATTGAAAGTAACGATATTCGATGTCGACATACCACACTAGATTAAAGCATTATTTTATTTGACTTCTTTTCTACGACTTATAATCGTTTTTCTGGTTATTTAAAGCCAGAAAATATTTTTAACCCATTTCCCGCCAATTAGTTTTTCATTTTCTGAAAAATCTTTTATTTATTTTTTTTTTTGATAATTTTATTAAAATCTACATGTTCAAGAAATGCGCCTTAGTACTGACGTTGGTATTTTTTTTTTTTAATCGGGATGGAGAGAAAAATGGAGAAATAGACGCGAGGAAGTAAGACGTGTGGTGAAATTGGAAAAGCAGAGGAAGACAGAGAAACTAAGTTACTAAGAAACTGAGGGATCTTGAAGTACCCGAGCGGTGGCTAATAATCATTCTAGACATATGAGTCGATAACCGGGTTCGTTTCAAGGCCAGTAGGGCATAAAAAGAAGCAAGATCGACGTATAAACACGTCTGTAGATGGTATTTTGAACGTTATGTTATGGACGTGTTTATTTGTCTGTGTATGAAAAAGACACTTTCGGTAAAAACGTATATACACGTCAACGCCCGTGAAGTGGTAAAATTGTAAGATTTTTTTTTGGGCGATAATAATGATTTACTGATACAAGTCGTTCTAATTTAACCCATATCTAGGGGCCAGAGATGTCAAGCAAAGGGTTCCCATCACTGTGCTATGTGTTCTTAGGGGTTTATTACAAAGTTTTGGCCGTTGTACGTCCCATCCTTCTTCAGGTGGTTGGATTGTCGAACACAAGAACAAATGGTACAGTGAATAAAGGCGTTAGTTAGATCCAGTGACAGGACCCAAAGAGTTGTGAGTTCAATACCTGGTTAAGACAAAGGTGAATTAACAGGAGATAACTGATAACTGACATCCATTAGACATGGTGAAAATCCAAGGAGCGTCTGCATCGGTAACCGGCGGCTTCTGGTCGTTCCTGTCTCTGCGTCTGTGGGAATCCCGCGGCAAGCAAGAACGTTATTCGAGTAGGCCTGGGTACCCTACTTCTGTAATTTATCCCAAGAATCTTCTTCTCATAACAGGAAGAAGCCGGCTCAATCCGCCCAGGGTGAATGCCGCATCAGTACAGTATTAGACATGGCACGTGGAATTAGAACAGTTTATCCCAACGAGCGAAATAAAGGTTTCAGTTTGACATTCCAACCACCTGAAGACGGCCGGATCGTACAACGGCCAAAACGTTGTGATAAATATGGCAACAAAGATGAAGACAATCGTCCGAATAATTTAAGTAGTGAAGCAAAGGGATAAACAGTTAAAAAAGATCGATAACCGTTGCTATGAAAGTTTATTTTCTTTAAAACTGTTTTAAGAGAAAGGATTT
>CAHIKZ030000102.1:857500-862500 GCA_903632075.3 Acanthosepion pharaonis | reverse complement strand
TTAAAATATGTTTTTTTCGCTACACAGTTCTAACCATGTTTCAAAATTGAAGCTAAAAGTTTCAATTTAATTTTTGTAATTAAATTAAAACATATATATATATATATAAATATATATATATATATATATATATATATATATATATATATATATATATATATATATATATGAAGATATAGTATTAAGATGTGCTATATTTATATGGGATAAAGTGCTATATATATATATATATATATATATATATATATATATATATATGTGTGTGTGTGTGTGTGGGGGGGTATGTGTGTATGTGTGTATACAGGGGGAAGAAGGGGGACAATCTGTTAAGTATGAAAGATGGCAAATAAGTATTGATAATGATAAATACGTGCTTATGTTGACCTTGCTAATTAAAGCCACTCTTCCCTCTTAAAATGTTAATCACAGCGTTCTTTCTTCTTCTTCTTCTTCTTCTTCTTCTTGATAAGTACTTCTTCCTTCCATCTACGCCATTAACCTGACTCTTTACAGGCTCCTCTTAGAATCCACTTCTTAATAAGATTATATTTTTGAAATATTTCATTTTGAAATACTCATGTTCCCGGTTAATTAAAATAATATGTTCGTCTTCAGTATCCTAATTTCTTGCGGAATACATTTGAAATGATTTGCCGAAAGGCAGACCGGAAAAAAAAAATCTTCCTGGACCGAGGAAGGTGTAGTTTAATCATTTTTCAAGTGGGAGAAGAAAACATAAAATAACGAAGCTATCAGAGGAGTGAAAAAAAAAAGCAAATAAATAAATAAATAAATAAATAGAAATAAAAAAAAATGAAAAAAAAAATTAATGAATACAAATTTCACCGATCTCTCTGAAAGTGGAAAATTCTTGTGAACGCTTTCGTTAACCAAAATAGTGTAAGACGAATAAGCAATTATCTTTAATTTGTATAGAAATATTTTTTGAGCGTTCCAGGACAAAAGAATCTTCCGGGTGATTATTCGCTCCAAAAACTGATCTGATGAATGCAAAAAAATTATAAATTTCGTTATGAAAAGGCTCGGAGATTTATGACAGGTTTATGCAAATATCTGTGGCTGAGTTATCGAAATTCACTTCTGGTTCACCAGCTACACCTCTTCTAGTCGCTCCCCGGTGTTAAAGAAGGCTGTCATTTTATGGCGTCTAGCGAGGCCGCTACACATATTTTCGGTCACGTGAGACATCACCCAATACGCGCAGATTGAGTCTCCTGTGCACAGCACAGGCGATCTTATGTCGCTTACGGGGTGGGGTGGCAGACTGTGTCCACTACAGGTTTACAAGATGTTTTGAGTGCCGACAAAGAAATGTGTGATTTTGGTTTGGTTTGGTCTGGTTTGTTTTACGGCATATCAACCTCATAGTGTTATTTAATGCCGGAAAGATATTTATTGCAGGTAATTTTTTTTTCAAAAGTGTATTGCTGGTAATTTTTTTTCAAAAATTTATTGCAGGTAATAATTTTTTACAAAAATATATTGATGGTACTAAAATATATTTTTACACTTTCATACTGTTTTGACCCCAGTTTGGGGTTAACTATTTGCCCATATCTGGGACACTAACAGGTGCTGCCACCCCGGGTCAGGGTGGGCTTGGGAACACCAGAAATTAAGAGGTAGTTCCACGCTCCTCAAAACCTCCTGATCAGAGGCCTTACTATTGGATGTAGTTTATCGTCTTACCCAGCACGCGGATGTAGTTTATCTAGAAGTTAGGCATATTGCCTTAATTCGGGTCTTCAACATTCGCCACAGTTGAAGACTAAACTTGATTTTCGACCTTGAGACAAGCAGACAAAGAAGGAAGTTATATTGAAATTGTGAGAATGGTCGAAGTGTTCCGATATAAAATATACCCTGCAGCGTCTAGAAGAAGTTGACTGCATTCCCCGCTGTGAGTTAAAACCATCCCAAAAGTAGTTATTGACTAGATGGAGGCTTGCAGATTAAAATATTTACCTACAATGTATAAACGCGACCAATGTTTACCTATACACTAAATTATAAAGATGACAAATATTTACTTATATACTCATGTATAAACTCGGCCAACGCAATCATGAAGACAATCACTGTTTACCTATAGACTTAAGTATAAACCCGACGAATATAAGCTCAAGTATAAATATGGCGAATATTTAGCTATAGACACACACACACACACACACACACACACATACACACACATATATATATATATATATATATATATATTATGAAATGGACCAAATCCAACAATTATTTTAAGACATTTTTATGTTTATACATTCTTTTTGTCGATACAAATATTTAGGTAAATGCTCTGTTTATAATAAAACAGTATTAAACAACATTTACTGTCCTGAATGTCCGAGAAATTTTCACAGAAAATATTTGTCCTCCGACAGGATTCGAACCTGTATCTTATACGGAACATCATTTAGCTTGACGTGCCTTAACCGATTTGGCTACAGAGGAGCGTTCGGTTAGCAAGATTGAAGATTATAGACAGTAAATTCGAAAAAAAAAAGCCCCAAAAAACAAACGGATAAAAATTAAGAAAAACGTAAAAGCGAAATTTTTCCAAAAAAGAATTTCCCTTGAAGATGGAACAGAACTTGGTACTTTAATTCAAATAATTATATTGAAAGTTTTTCGGCTCTTGTTTTGAAACATGAGAACTCTTTACATAAGAGTTGGAATCATATTTTTAAATAAATAATTGTATTTATGCTCTGCTTTTGGATCGAGCACTATTTTTTTTTAAAATAATAACAAAAATACTAAAGAACTTTGGATTATTTACCTAACGAGTTCTTTCCTATTTTCTATATATTTTTACACACACACACACACACACACACACACACACACACACACACACACACACACACACACACATATATATATATTTTTTTTTTTTCTTGGGATCATAATGGAATAAGCTAAATGAGATATAATTCCAGATATAGTTAATGCTCTTCGGAAAGACATGAATTCCTTATTTCCCTGTCCTTTGTGAGATTTCTTGTCATTGGTGTACTCCGGCACTTGACGAGGGATAGTGCAATCAAGTGGTGGATTCTTTCATTCTATTGGGAGAATATAAATGATTTTCATATTATTTGAAGGGAAATTGGTGAATTCTACTTGTAACGCTAACGATGCCATGGAAACTCAGCAAATCACCTGGACGACATCTTAAATTATCTAAGCGAACAAAGATGAAAATGCAAGCAGCTGATATGAAAAGAAAATAATACATAACAATGTTAAAGTGCCTACCATTTCTTTCTTTCCTTTTTCTTCTTTTAATTTTTCCTTTTAATTTTCTGTCTTTCTTTTTTATTACTTTTCCTCCTCTTTCTTTCTTTCTTTCTTTAGTTTTCCTTTCTTTCTCTTTTCTTCTTTTTTATTTCTTTTGTTTTTCATTTTCTTTCTTTCCTTTTTCTTTTTCTTCATTTCTCTCTTTCTTTAATTTTTCATTTTCTTTTTTTCTTGAATTTTTACCCTTCTTTGTGTCTTTCTTTCCTTCTATATATTTCATATATATCTGCATGTCTCTTTCTGTCTATTTCGCGTTCTCTCTCGTTGTCGCAGGCTCTCTTTTTTGTACTTTATATATATATATATATATATATATATATATATATATAATTTATTTAAAAATTATAACATAAATATCTTATAAAATCACTACAAAAATAGCCATTTTGTTTCAACACTTCCAGTGTCTTATCAAGTGATGGTGTTGAATGTAGAATAATGGGTTTTAAAAGGTTCAAATCGATCAAACGCCCCTCGATAGGGGAAACGTTGTTGCATAACCTGCAATGACCAATCAAAATACAGGTATATAAGAATTCAAAAAACTTAACAACGAACCTTGGTTTTAATAATTAATGCTTTAATATTAGGGTTAGACTAAAATAGAAATCATTCTAACTAATTAATATTAAATTTTAATATAAAATTGAAAATTAAAAATTACCAATTTTAAATTAAATCTGCGTTATGTTTAAAATATTATAAAATTATTTAAAGAAAATGAGGCAAAATACATATATTTTGTTATTTATTTTGTTTTAATTGAAAGGCCCAAAACTCAGAGTAAACGTTAAAATCTAATTAGGATGTATATATATATATATATATATATATAAATCTATCTATCTATCTATCAGAATAAACGTTAAAATCTAATTAGGATGTGAAGCTTCTTGCTCTACTCTGTATTGAGCACGCTTTTAAGAATAGTATTTTTTGGCTATTGGAATTTATTCAGTATACACTAACACTATACTTGGATATATATATATATATATATATATATATATATGTGTGTGTGTGTGTGTGTGTGTGTGTTTGTGAGTGTGCGCGCGCGTGAGTGTGTATTTATGTGGGATTTTGCATGTGTGCGTCTTAATAAAATCATGCTTTATATATGCATACCAATAAGTCTATAATAAGATATGCAAATCTTGTAACCCATTAGAAGTGTCGACATTATTAAATCAGTTCTTTCAATTCCCCATCCTCAGACAACACGCTACTTAGGTGGACCGGTACGTTTTTCACTTATGAAAACCTCCCCCCCCCTGTACTGTTATCTGAACCGGCACGTTTATTAATCTTCTTTAAAAATCCCTAAAGGAATTAACATGATTATTTTAACATTGGAAAACAATCTACCAGCCTGCTATTGCAGACGACACTTGTATTTGAGACGATAAAGGACACAGCACGCGCACGCGCTCGCGCGCACACACACACACATGCACATACACCCGCAGACACTCTCACATGCACGCATACACGCACGCACAAACATACCCTTTGTTATTCATTTTCTTTCTCTCCCATACACACATACACTCTGTCAATCTCTCTCTCTACACTCACACACACACACACACACACACACACACACACACACACACACACACACACACACACACACACTCTCTCTCTCTCTCTCTCTCTCACACACAGAC
>CAHIKZ030000102.1:802500-847500 GCA_903632075.3 Acanthosepion pharaonis | reverse complement strand
ATATATATATATATATATATATATATATATATATATATATATATATATATATATATATATCATTTCTTTTCATAACTATATCTATTTCAGTCTTCTCATATCTATCTATCTATCTATCTATCTATCTATTGATCTATTCCCGTGTTATTAAAATAATTCCTCCAAGGAAATATTTGAATTCACGTGATCGAGCAGCCAGTGCTTTCACCGAAATTTATGAAATCTTTTCTTAAATCAGTTTTTCAGGAAAACAGGCTTCTCAAATCCAGTAGCTGTTATTGGTCTTTTCAGTATTGATGGGGGTTTCCTTCCTATCCTTTTTGTTTGATATATTTTGGAAAATCATTATGTAATTATTTTCTGTTCAAGATATATGTGCAATCCAATTTAATTGTTGCTGCTGCTGAATATCCTCAAGTGATGCGGTCTCTATTATCTGGTACGTTTCGCTCGAAGCCATTTTCAACCATTGATCTGAGAAAGCTGTTGTATACAGCTGACAGTTGCTGTAATATCCGATATACACTGTAAAAAAATAATATAAAATCCCGTATTATAAGTTTCTAAATAAAAAAAAAAATCCGATATTATTATAGATTTATAAATATTCCTCTATTCATTAAGTATGTTTCTAAGAAAACGTCCCTATTATTATAAATTATAATTATAAACTCCACTATTAATTAATTATAAAAAAACCCTAAAAAAAAAAAAAAAAAATAGAAAAAACAAATAACCCAAAGAAACTCCGTTATTAATTATAATATTTTTTCAAAACTCTGCTATTAATTATTATAGATATGTAAAATCTCCGGTATTAATTAATTGTAGTTTATTAAAAAAAAAAAAGGACAGTATTAATTATCATAGATTTAAAAAAAAAAACAAAAAAAAAACTAAGGTATTAATGATCGTAGATTTATAAGAAAATATTTCCGCGATTAAGCAATTATTGGTTAAAAACCCCCAAAAAAAACATCGGTATTAATTAATTACAGATTTATAAAAAAAAACAAAAAATCCTGCAATAATCATTACAGATTCATAAAATATCCGATAATAACCAATTACAGATTTATAGAAACTCCGGTATTAATTGTTACAGATTTATAAAAAGTCCGGTATTAATTATTACATATTTATAAAACTCCGGCATTAATTATAGATGTCTAAAAACTCCGGAATTAGTTATCATTAGTTATTATAGATTTATAAAAATGTCCGTTATTATTTATTATAGATTTATACAAACTCCGGTATTAATAATTCAAGATTTATAAAAAATTTGATATTAATTATTATATGTTTATTAAAATTCTGGTATTATTAATTATAGATTTATAAAACTCCGATATTAATTATAGATTTATAAAAATTTCGGTATTAATTATTACATATTTATAAAACTCCGGTATTAATTATAGATTTATAAAATCTTCGGTATTAGTTATTATAGATTTATAAAAAGTCTGGTATTGCTTATACATTAAATTAAAAAAAAACAATCTTGTATTAATTATCGTTCTCCTCCAATACAACATTAATTCCCGTTGTCGCAACATTGAGACGCTGTGTAATAATAATTTTAAAAAAATAACGGATTTGACGTAATTCATAAATATTACCAATGATGTCGATGTCTAATGAAACGGCTCGGTTAACAACTTAAAGCTGTATATCATGTTAAAACCTTTTCTCTTTAATAATGAGATATTTTGGTATTTTTACTGGTTTTAAAACAGAAAGTAAGCGATAATTCATAATGGAATATTTCCTTTCTGGGGGGAAGGAAGAGAGATCATTGATAAAAAGGTGAGGTGCTTTATTTATTCTTCATCAAGCTGCCAAATATAGAATGAACAGTAAATCAATAACATTTCCACGCTGAAAAATAAGACTTTAAAATCTCAGCTACGGCTATGAACTGGATATTTTCACAGCACGTTACAAATATAAAACAACAGTAGTAGATTTTATTTGCATATATTTTATGTTTTTATGAAACAAAAACAGGTTATATAGACTTTTTATTTATAGGTTAAATTTTTAAATTAGTTAAACTTTATTTATAGGTTATATTTTTAAATTAGTTAAACTTTAGAGAATATATTTTTAAATTAGTTAAACTTTATAGGTTATATTTTTAAATTAATTAAACTTTATTTATAGATTATATTTTTAAATTAGTTAAACATTAGAGGTTATATTTTTAAATTTGTTTATTTTAGACTATATATATATATATATATATATATATATATATATATATATATATATAATAGCTGGTCCTCGTATTCGAAGATACCCATCAACTAGTGCAGCTAGACACTCTCTATTGCAGACGCTCGCTCGGGCACATTTGTGTTTGTCCAACATCTACACAGCCAGCCTGTGGTTTATATTGCAACTATGCTGAGCAGACCTTAGTTACAGTTTCTGGGAGGGAGCGTGTTATCTAGCATGGTCAACAATCCGAATAACGCCAGCACTCTCAAACCCTCGGTCACGATGACTTATGACTTCATGCTAGCACTGCTATCAACGGCACCCAAGAGTTCTGTCTACCCAATTTCACTCACAAGGCTTGGGTCAACGCGTAGTATGGTTTTCTGGCACTTTTCAAACGTGCCGCACGCTGGTATCGCCCCGCCCTTCCAGACCGATAACGTCAGGAAGTCTCCTTCTTGGCAAATCATATCTGTCTGTCTGTCTTCTCTCTCTCTCTCTCTCTCTCTCTCTCTATATATATATATATATATATATATATATATATATATATATATATATATATATATATATATATATATATATATATAAATAAAATATTCGTCCTTTGAATGCAGGTTCGAATCCTATCAAAGGACGAATATTTTCTATGAAAATTTCTCGGACATTCAGGCCGGTAAATGTTATTTAATACTGTTTATTATAAACAGAGCATTTACTTAAATACTTGTATCTATAAAAAGAACGTTAAACATAAAATGTCTTTAATAAATAAATTGTCGGACTTTATCCATTTCTTAATATATATATATATATATATATATATATATATGCGTGTGTGTGTAAACATGTGAAAACCTACCAAACTCCATCCGCAACATACTAGTAGAAAATATAAGTATGATAGTCTCATCTACATGTAAAAAATTAAAGATAATGGAAACACTAATAATAAAAAAGGTAAAGTTAACACTCAGTAACATTAACTATGAACACGGCCACAATGTACTGATTTTGGTTGAAAAATAAAAAAAAAATCACATATCTTTAGACACATAGATAAAAAACAGACATTCAGTTAAGAATAAAAATAAAAACTAAAGAAATATCCGAAAGCGATCGGCTATGCAAGACTTTTGGACAGTTTTTACACACTTTGTGTCCTGAAAAGTGAATACTTGTACGAACACAAGAGAAATTAAATAAAAAGCTTAGTCACAATACCTTACTCATTTTTTAACGAAAAGTCTCGTCAGCATTCGTAAGAATAAGATGAAAATTAAACCAGTCAATAGTTAATACTTACGTATAGTAATATCTAAAAAAAAAAGCCTGGTCTGTCAATAACGCTTAAATTTATTCTTGTATACTGACAAAGTAATTCTTTCTAAATTTGAATTCACAACAAATTTTGTGTGGGAATTAGTCGAAGAAATTTTAGGCTGAAAATTGTAAGACGTCTCTTGTTAAATTATCAATTACTTTTAAGTAATGACGTTATTTGATAATCTTTATTTAGTCATGTGAACGACATTTGTACAAAAAGTAGGTCATTATAAATTCTTATGTGAGGATGGGGTCCAAAATGTAAATTAATATCTTCTAAGTATGTCTATGAAATTAATATTTTCATAAATTTTCTCGCAGAACATAAATAAGCATTAGATGATAAACACATTGAATTATTAACATGTATCCTATCCGCTGCCATGTTAAACGTACGATAGAAAATTTGGCATCTAGTATTTACAAGTACTTAAAAGATTTGCTGCGCTATTCTATGTATAGCAGAATGAATTAAACTTTCATTGGTGTATGGGTTTAATGAATTCTACCTTTCCTTGGCAGTACATATATAACAACTATTATAGATTATTCTGTGGCTAGAAACATGGCCATCTTGAGCTTTCGTTCCCGTCTGGTAAACGTTCGGCTATTCGGAATTCTTAACTCTTTCCTCGATATCTGGAGCTGCCGACACAAAAGTAAATTAACGAAGACTCCACAAAAATACTTCTGAAACGATTTTCCTTTCTGTGTTTGCACTCTGGATATCGTCATGTGACAACATTGATATGGCCTAGCAGATTGCTACTGAAAACCTTCATTTCAAAAGTAGCCAAATTTCGGTATTTTTCCAGCACATCTGACGAGAACAACTCAACAACGTTGCCAAGCATTAAAATTGATTTTGCTAAAAATTAATACAACCGACATTTTGATATGGTTGTCTCTCGCCATTCTAACAGAACAACATGTGATTGAAGCGATATTAAAATTAATATAATATATTATCTTATAAATTAATATTATATATATATATATATATATATATATATATATATATATATATATATATATATATATATTTTAATATTATTAATATATTAATAATATTAAAATAATATTTTAATATTATATTATATATATTAAATTAATATTATTATATATATTAAATTAATATTATATTATATATATAATATTCCTATTATTAATATATTAATACTATTATAAATAATATTATTATTTATATTATATATATTAAATTAATATTATATATAAAATATTAATATTATTAATATATTAATAATATTATAAAGAATATTATTAATATATTATATATATATTAAATTAATATTTTATTATATATATAATATTAATATTATTGATATATTAATAATATTGTAAATAATATTAATATTATATTATATGTATTACATTAATATTATATTATATATATATATATAATATATTATTATTAATATATTAATAATAATATTATACATAATATTATTAATATTATATTATATATATTAAATTAATATAAATAATAAATTACATTAAAAACTAATGCAACCGACATTTTGACATGGTTGTTTCTCGCCATTCTAAGAGAAAACATGAGATTGAAGTTACATTAAGAAAACTGATAAAAAACTTAAAGGTCATTTTTGAAATTACCAAGTCATACAGATACTTCGAAGCTGAAATATTAGAGATTTTTTTAAATCATTTCACCCCAGGCAAGGCAATAAAGCAACTAAGACGAAGGGGTTGCTGAGTATTAGAGATTATGAGAAAAAGCAAACATTATTAATGTGAGCGAACAATAAAAGATCAGGAATTAAGAAGACAGGAGATAACGATTGACATTGCATTTAGAATTTTTGAAGATCAAATTGATTGAAAAGCAAGATGACGAAAGAGAGTCCCACAGACTAGAAATACGAGAAAAGGAACTATTAGTATAGAACTTAAGGTTACATCATTTTAACAGTAACACGTTGGGACCTAATTGCCAATCCAGTACTTTTTTCTACAATGATGTTGACCAAGTACAAGGCGCAAAAGTCACTCCAGGTAGAGGGTTACATGTTATGTTGATATATGGGGAAAAACGGTTGACCCTAGATATGAACAGGGTGTGGCGATCAGAGAAGCATTCACTTGGGAGTCGGTTCCAAAAGTCTTCAGTTTGTGAGAAGAAACTGCTCGAGTGGAAATTAGATCCCGTCAATGGGATGTGAAATGAATGAAGGTGATTCGCTACAATGTAACTGGCGTGGCGTGTTTCAGTCGGGAATGTTAGAACTGGTGGAACTAAGAAATGTAGCTAGTTTGAACACTTTCCATGGAAATAGAAATAGAGAAGAGAGAGTATTGCCACGTTTCGACTGAAGGAAAGGGTTTGTAGAGTGGAAAATGATTCATAACCCACAAGGACGAAGAGACTTCTTTGGACTTTATCGAGATTGGAAAGTAAAGACTAGCGCAAAAAATGAAGCAGATCCATTAAGCATAGCGACCAGTCTTCTATCACAATAGTGAAATAAGCCCTTTCTTAAATATGTCATGACGATGAAAAGTGGCTGGCATACAACAATGTTCAACGCAAAAGGCAGTGGAATGACAAGGACAAATCTTCACAACCGACCCCAAATTTTTAGCTCATGAAAGAAAGGGAATGATTTGAGTGTAGTGAGGTCGTAAAATATTCATTTAGAATTCTCGAAACTCAGTGAAAGAATAAATGCACATTTTTACGTCCAGCAGACGCAACGTGTCTATAAAAGTTTCGTCAAAAATCATATTGCTCTCATGAGTAGAAAAAATGTTGTTCTGCTCCATGGAAACGCAAGACTGCTTTCAGCAGAAAAATGTTCAGCAATAATAAAACAGGAAAAAAAAAATGTATTTTACCCTAAACGCAATATTCATTTTGGCCTTTTTTTTTTCGAATCTTGCTAAATATTTTCAAAAGGGAAAAGTTTCTCTCATGAAAACCAGATTCAAAATTATTCATATCAAAACCTGCTGAATTTTACTGGAAGGATATCGAAGAGTTACCGGATAAGTGACAGCAATCATTGAAAATAATTGACGAATATAGAATTGAATAAAATGTAATCGCACTTTATATTGGGAAGAAAGCAATGGATAAATTAAAACAAAAAAATATTTATGACTCAATCTAATTTAAAACGTATATTTTCGGCACCATCTCGATTAAAAAAAAAAGAAAATTTTGAAAGATAAATTATAAGGCAGACATATATTAATCTATCGTGAGAGTGGCATTGTTCTATTGTATCTAATACTTTTTCATCTTAGTATGGCACAAGGACAAACAGGGGGGACATCTGAGCAGAAAGACTTCAATTCTTTAATTTCGGCGGGCTTGATTGATTTAAAATCAGCGTTTGACATCATAACCTTTTGACTGGGACTCAAATAATACCACCTGATATCATCGGGAAACATAATTACATTATCCAAAATATTGCCAATTCATTAATACCAGCAGAACCAGTGAACATTCCATGGCTTTCGTATATGATTTTTCGATAAATCATGAAATCCTCAAGTTAATGACTGACTAAACTACTTCACAGTTTCACGCGTATAAAATCAACTAATAATACCCTAATGTATCGTTATACGAGGTGTCCATGAAGTTCGTGTCACTTTAAAAAAATTATAACTTTATTTGAATTTGCAATAGAAATAATTTGTAAAAAGAATTAGAAAGAAGTAAATCTATATTTTGTAAGGTTTTATTGAAGTTTTATTTAAGTTTCCACATGTCCTCCATCATTAGCAATACAAAGGGTAATACGATTTTGCAGTTCACGGAATACATTTGTCAATTGATTTACAGTAATGCCTGAAATCACATTAGTTATTTTAGCTATACTTAAAACTAGGTACATTAAACTTTATAACATTTTTTACAGATTATTTCTATCGTAAATACAAATAAAGTTATAATGTTTTTAAAGTGCATACGAACTTTATGGACACCCTGGCTTAACAACTCTAACAAAATACGTCAACACGTAACATAAGTATGAATACAGGTCATTATTTAAAGAAGTAAGAGGGTACAAATGAAAAGATTCATAATTGACGCGGTTTTCTATTTCTCTGAAGCCAATATTAACTACATGAGAGAATTATCTCTTTCTTTCTTTCTTTGTGTCTATTAAACATAATTTTCTATTCTTAATGAAAAGTTACAAATATATATTTTCACCATCCTACTCTGCAATTGCAGCGAAATGGTCCATGATTTATGTGTTGCAATGGCGGGACATAACGCAAGTGCTAGCTAAATATCTAACTAACTGAGTGACGACCTGGATAATAAAATGATTTTCTAAGTGTAACTAACAATGTAAACACTCATAACTATAGCGGAGGAATTTTTCAGTTGTTGGAAGTATCCACGTCATGACCATGGGTGAGTGTCTGAAACCGATATGCCAGATCAGTACTGATAATATTACATACCCTTCTTTGCATGTCGACGAGGACACTAGATCAAATATGACCGCCACACAAGGACGAATGGTGCATTTATAAACGTGTAAGAAGGAATCTAGAGAGAAGATTTTTCTGACACGATACAGTGAACTGACCTTCCAAGGAACAGACCTAGACTTTAATATCATCATTCCACTTCAGGTCAGTGGAAAGCGTGAGACTAAGATGACGCAAAAAGTCGCGATGCCAGTTATCTCCTGTTAATTTCCCCCTGAAAGTTCTCCACTGCTTTAACCGAGTATTGAACTCACATTCTTTGGATCCTGTCACTGGATCTAACCAACGTCTTTATCCACTGTGCCATGTGTCCTTTCAGAGTGAAATTAACAGGAGATAACTCCTAGCTGGCATCCATTAAACATGGCACGTGGAACTAGAACAGTCTACCCCAGTGAGCGAAATAAAGGGTTCAGTTCAACATTCCAACCACTTGAAGAAGGCCGAAGCATTCAACGGGCGAAACATTGTAATAAATATGGCGACAAACAGTCCGAATAATGTAAATAGTGTACATAATACCTCATCTCAGAAATATAGACAGATACAAAAGTATAAGTATATGAACGCTATATAATTATTTAATACACGTATTATATTCTTCCACAATGGCAGTGTGTGTGTGTGTGTGTGTGTGTGTGTGTCTGTGTGTACGCGCGTGCGCGCCTCAACCTGAACATTCGGAATTGTCTCGCTAAGCGTATTTTCATCGATAAAAGTGGTTATGCACGATCTGGAGCGAGGGTAAAAATATAAACGAGTCTCAAATGATATTACGTCAAGTGATTATTCAGTGGTGATGTTAGAGGCCTGTAGGGTAACACCGCCGATGTGGAAAATGGAAACACATCGAGCGGTGGATGGGAAAGCAAAGATAGGTGGGGGGGGGAAGAAGGGTGTCGGATATTGAATATTTATAGCAAGAGTTTGCACAGAATGGATAGTGAACTAATACGGAACAGGCCGAGTGTGGTCGACAATTAGAGATACATGTACGACCCTGCGACGCATGCCGATACATAAAGTTGGATACAAACGGACTATAAAAGTTCTATTTATTTGTTGGTTTGACTTTTGAAAAGTATGTGCGTATGTTTATCATGTCATACTTTATGTTAATCCTTCTTTATGGCATTATCTATCTATCTATCTATCTATCTATCTATCTATCTATCTATCTCATTCTATTCCTATCTATCTACCTCACTATATTCGTATCTATCTGTCTATCTATCTCAGTCTATTCGTATCTATCTATCTATCTATCTATCTATTCATTATCTATCTATCTATCTATCTATCTATCTATCTATCTCACTATATTCGTATCTATCTCTCTATCTATCTCAGTCTATTCGGATCTATCTATCTATCTATCTATCTATCATCTATCTATCTTTTCCTATCTATCTACCTCATTATATTCGTATCTATCTGTCTATCTCTCTCAGTCTATTCGTATCTATCTATCTATCTATCTATCTATCTATCTATCTATCTATCTATCTATCATTCTATTCCTATCTATCTACCTCACTATATTCGTATCTATCTCTCTGTCTATCTCAGTCTATTCGTATCTTTCTATCTATCTATCTATCTATCTATCTATCTATTCATCTATCATCTATCTCACTATATTCATATCTATCTATCTCACTATATTCATATCTATCTATCTATTCATTCATCTATCATCATTCTATCTATCTATCTCATTCTATTCCATTCATTCATTCTATCTATCTCACTATATTCATATCTGTCTATCTATCTTAGTCTATTCGTATCTATCTATCTATCTATCTATCTTTATATATATATATATATTATTCTATTCCTATTCATTCTATCTATCTATCTATCTATCTATCTATCTATCTATCTATCTCACTGTATTCATATCTATCTATCTCACTATATTCATATCTATCTATCTATCTATCTATCTATCTATCTATCTATCTATCTATCTATCTCACTATATTCATATCTATCTCACTATATTCATATCTATCTATCTATCTATCTATCTATCTATCTATCTATCTCATTCTATTCCTATCTATCTATCTATCTATCTATCTATCTATCTCACTATATTCATATCTGTCTATCTATCTTAGTCTATTCGTATCTATCTATCTATCTATCTATCTATCTATCTATCTATCTATCTATCTATCTATCTTTATATATATATATATATATTATTCTATTCCTATCTATCTATCTATCTATCTATCTATCTATCCTTTATTGAATTAGCTTTAACTTATTCCTAAACGTTTTTTTTTTGCTCCTTTTCCAAATTCTTTCTTTCTTTCCCATTCCTTTTCTTTTTTTTTTTGGTTAATTTTCGATCCTTTTCCCATTCTTTTTAATTCTTCTCTCTATCGCTCACGCATGTGTTTCCGTTAGAACATATTTCCATTTTCTTTACTTTTCATTACTTAATCACTCAGGGTTTTTTTTTTTCACAAATTCCTATTATTTCCCATTATTTCCCATTATCTTTTTCGCTTTCCTTTCTTCCGCTTGTTGTGTTTTCCTTATTTGTCGGTGAATACAACAATCCCCAAATCAAAGTAACAAGATAAACCATTCGAAAATAATACTATTTTCATGTTAAGAAATGGAAAAATGCCAGGGACCTGACCGATAGTTTGGAGAATTGTAGCATATGAAAGTAGTGACAGCAATAACTGGCTCAATTATAACCACGATAGAAACATAATAGAGATTAAAGTGATGAATTGAACATGTCCAAGCTATATTGCCTATTGAGATACCGAGGAAGGTGCTGGAGAATAGAGGAGAAAATGCTGTCACTCAACCTCTAGCGATAACAACCAGGTATCTGCAAATGTATGAAATATGAATAATTGGCTTATATAAAAACGTAAGGATATATATATATATATATATATATATATATATATATATATATATATATATATATATATATATATATATATATATAAAAAAAAAGAACAATATAATCCGGTGTTCTTATTGATATTTTTATTTTTTATTTTTACAAAGCAGTGCTCAACGTAAATTTACAGAGCATAAATATTATAAATTAACTGATTCAAAATATGGTTTCAGTTAATATATATATATATATATATATATATATATATATATATATATATATATCAATATCACCATAAAGTCAGACATGTAGATAAGAGTAAATTACAGCTTCTTAAGTATTACATTCTTTTGATGATGTAAATATTTTTTAAAAGGGATTTCTGGAAGCCCATGCCTTAACGAAATGCAAAAAAAAATGTTCTCCCGAGTACAGCCCACAACTTTCGAATGGTCTTATCTAGGTAAAAATATGTATATTGTTTATTTTTTTTAATTGCTCAGTGGAAAATGTCATGATGCCATTTCTGACCTTAGGTCTCTGGACGGGCCCCGGAAAGAAATGTGTACACACCAGAAATCCAAGTAAATAAAACAACAACGACAATAATAATAATAATAATAATAATAATAATAATAATAATAATAATGATTGTCACTTTAAACTTCTAAAATTAAACGACTTATTTCAAATTATTATTTTAAATTATTTCAGTTCGAAGATTAATTATTGTTAGCAGATAATTAGTAATTTTGAGTATATTGAATTTATAAAATAGCAAAATCTTAACATTTTGGCGTTTATGAATAAATTATTACTATTATTATTATTATTACTATTATTATTATTTTTATTATTATTATTAATGTCAATATCAATAATAATAATAACATTGGAACACAAAATCAGTTAATGAAGTATTGTCAAGGCGCAAGTAAGTGCTAAGTAAAAAAATAATAACTATGAATCAAGTAGATCTATAGAATAATAATAATAATAATAATAATAAATGACAAAAATGTGGCACATGGGAACATCAACAACCCCTGTTGTAGTTAGAGCCCTCGGATTGATTGGAAAAGATCAGTAGAAAATGTCATGAATCCATTTATGAACTTAAGTCTCTGGTTGGGACCCGGAAGGAAATGTGTGTATAACAGAAATCAAAGAAAATAATAATAATAATAATAAAAGCTTCTCACTTGCTATGGCATGCATCATCCCAAAGCTGATGTTGATCGTCTGTATGTGCCCAGATCCGAAGGAGGCAGAGGATTAGTTCAACTAGAACTGTCCTACAAAACTACAACAATTGGCTTCCAAAGATATTTGGAAACTACAGAAGACTGGATGATGGTATGCGTCAAGGAACATGAAAGTAGTAAGCGTCTCTACTCCGTAATGAAAGAAGCCAACAAATTCAAAATGGAGTTTCAAATAGGCGTAGAGATGCAACTACAGCACAATACACCGGTTGAAACTGCAAAATACCTAAAAAAGACTGTAAAGACGAATGCAACCGACCAGTTACAGAAGCGATGGCAAGATAAACCGCTTCATGGCCAATACTCCGCCCGTACCAAACAAGATGACGTAGACAAAACCCGTACCCATCAGTGGCTACGTAGTGCAGGGTTGAAAGTGGAAACTGAAGGTTTTATCCTGCTGCGCACGACCAATGCTTGCTAACTAGGAATTATCAAGCACATATACTAAAATAGTGTGTCAGCCCAAAATGCAGATTCTGTGATAAATATCCAGAAACGATTGATCATCTTGTACGGTGTTGGCACCCACTGAATATAAAACCCGACATGACAGAGTGGGCCAATATCTGCACTGGAAAATCTGAAACTTCTACGGGAAGAAAACTGAAAGAAACTGGTATGAACACCACCCAGACCCGGTTACGGAGATAGGACCTGTTATAATTCTATGGGATTAAACAATACACACTGAGAGAACAATCAAGGCCAACCGCCCAGATATTGTTATTAAAGACCACAAACAAAAACGGTGCCTCCTTATTGATATGGCAGTCCCTGCTGACTGCAATGAATCTTTAAAGATATTCAAAAAGTTGTCAAAGTACAAGGACCTTGAAATAGAAATCTCGAAAATGTGGCATATGGGAACATCAACAATCCCTGTTGTAGTTGGAGCCCTAGGACTGGTTGGAAAAGAATGCAGTAGACTAATTGAAGGGATTCCTGGAAGTCCATGCCTCAAGGAGATACAAAAATTGTTCTGACAAGTACAGCCCACACCTACGAAGGGCTTTATCTATGTAATTTTTTTTTGTCAGTGGAAAGTGCCATGACGCCATTTCTAACCTTAGGTCCCTGGGCGGGACCCGGAAGGAAATGTGTAAACGCCAGAAATCAAAGAAATTAAAAATAATAATAATAATAATAATAATAATAGTAAATACGACTCAATGGCAAATTATCCCTTAGAAAACATTGGGAACTATTCAGGGAGTATTGCTTAGAGTGCGCAGGGTATTTCTACGAGCATTGATTACTGCCAGTAGCCGAGAATGAGCATGTGAAACTCATGTGGGATACAGCCATCTTTACTGACAAGCGCATGGAGAGCAATCGCCCTGATATCTCACTTGTACACGAGGCCAACCACGAATGGACCCTGTTAAAATTTTCAGTACCTTGCGTTAAGAATATCGTGAAGGCGAAGCAGGAGACAAATAAACAGTTACCAAGACCTGGCATGGCAAATCAGGGAAATGTTTCGAGCAGCGGCTAAAGATTTCCCTTTTATGATTTGCACAAGTATCATTCGAGGAATCTTCTTTGTAAGACGCGTTGCGGTCACCTGACATCATTTTGGGCGAATGTAAGTAGCAGCGACGGTTCGAAAAGCTCATAGTATTTACTCGTCCCCACCACGATGATGTGAATGGACACAAGGTCGGTTTAATGTGGGGGCACCCGACTGCGTAAAACCCGGCGTAAAAATTGCCCAGTCCTATTTCCGTAATCGTCGGCTGCGCTGGTATTGGTATTACTACCACCCCCACCACCTTTAGTGCAATGAAGTGGTGGTTGGGGGGGGGTACTACCGCCAGCAACTGCACCTGTCAATATATTTTCCCCTGCGCTCTGACCCCAGACATCGACCCAACTGATTTGCGCTTTGCCTGAATACAGAATCGCAACTGAGAGATAATAACATTACAGCTCATGTGTCTCTGAACATGTTGTGTCTCTGAACTGGAAGTAGGGTTTAATATATAATCATCACCCGGCCGATATATCAAAGACCGCAGAGGATATTAAATAATGATAATAATCGTCCTCATTTTTGTTTATCACAACGTTTCTGCCGTTGTACGCTCCGGCCTTCTTCAGGTGGTTGGAACGTCGAACTGAACCCTTTATTTCTTTAGGAATGAAAAAAAAAGAGAACTAAATTGTTACGTAGTATCAGTCCTCCTATTTAGCAGTAAATACTGGACAATCTCCTCATGGATGAAGAAGAAACTTGAAGCAACAAAAATATGGTTCTACAGGAGGATGCTGAAAATACCATGGACCGAACATGTGGGCAACATCAAAGTCTTAGCTAAAACGGAAACAAAAAGTGCCCTGATACTTTACATAAAAAAAGAGACAGTTGAAATTTCTAGGTCACATTATGAGGAAAGGTTAGGGGTTAGGTGATATGGTAAAAGCATAAACTTTACTAAAGGCTTCAAAGGACAGGAAGTTGTGGAGAGTCATTATCGTCAACGTACTCAAGGGACACGGAACATAGAAGAAGAATGGGGATATCGATAGCAAGAAATTAGAAAAATCGAATTAGAAAAAAGTAAGACATAATGAGGAAAGAGGCCTTGGAGAATCTGACACCCCCAACATATAATGGCGGCAAGAGAGACATAGGGAAACAACGAGTAAGACACCTAATGAGTTTGTGTAAATAGCTAGCAGAAGAGAAAGTAGGGACATAGTAAAAAGAGAAATATTACATAGAGCAACAAAGCATAGGAAATTGTGGAGAACCATGATCGCACGTATTAAGTAACAACTTATGAATTATTATTCATTAAGTAAAATTTATGATTTATTCAAGAGTTTGACCGTGGTTGTGTGAAAACGCGTCTAAGGCAGGTATTGTTTTCTTGCAAGCGTAGAGCGTCCTGGGTATGACGATAAACTACATCCGCGCCCTGGGTAAGACGATAAACTACATCCGCATCCCGGGTATGACGATAAACTACGTCCAACAGCAAGGCCTCAGATAATGTTTTCGTAAAAATAATGTTGCCAGCTATACGTTTTTGAAAAAAATAATGTTGCAAGCTATACGTTTTTGAAACAATAATGTTGCCAGCTATACGTTTTGAAAAAATGTTGCCAGCTATAAGTTTTTGAAAAAATAATGTTGCCGACTATACGTTTAATAGTATTATATATTTAATATATGTATATATTTAATATATATATATATATATATATATATATATATATATATATATATATATAACTTAATTTGGCATTAAATGACCTACAGTGGTTGATATGCCATAAAACCTAAACAACCAACCAACCAAGCGTAGATGTGGCACAAGGCAGAAAGTAGGGGGCACCCAGTGAGGATCGAATTGACTACTCAGGGGTAATTCTTTGGGCGAGACCAGATTGCTAACCATTAAAGCGTAAAAACTGCGATTTTGCAGCAGTTTTTAACATGCGATCTTCTTTCCGTTATCACTCATGCAGTAAAGGCCCGAATTTAATTTATTATAATTCGCCCACTATAAGACCCAAAAGTCACTCAAGGTAGAGCGTTGTTAAATTAAAAAAAAGAACATTTTTTTTTTTTTTTTACCAGAGAACAAAAAGAGAAATGCTGAAGAAAAACGTCTTGGTAAAACCATCGCTGAAATGCCTTTATCGAAAAGACATCACAGGAATCAATAGTCGCAAGATTCTCGTGACGATCCGATTCGCCAATTCCATGAACTGAGTCACGTGACTCACACACACATTTTTTTTTTTTTTTATCCCTAAATGAATTAAAGCTTGACACAGAGTCGCAAGTTGATGGAAACAGCATGTTCCGGATGCAGAAGCTCGCTTCTTGCTAAGTTGTCTCTCCCACTTTCCCCAGGGGACAGACATTCTGATTAAAGCTTGCCTTTTTCGGGGGGAATTCTCCTCGTCGCGTTGGAGGTATGTTGAGGAGCGGTTCTGTTAGTTTTTCTTTGACTTGTGTTCCAAGTCAATTCGCTTTCTGCATACGGTTGGCGAATTAATGGTGAATGGGTCGAGGGAAGAAAGAAGAAGGAATAAATAAATGTTATGTTACAGTTTACTGAGGAAATGAGTCCCTGGGAGCAATCTTACATCTGTTGTATTCTTTTTCATGTAGAAAAGATAGACTACCTAATGAAAACACGTTTAGATTGAAAAAGAAAAAAAGAAAAGGTGAGATAGAAAAAAAAATCAATTATCCTCTCTCTCCCTCCCTCTCTTTCATCTATCTATCTATCTATCTATCTATCTATCTATCTATCTATCTGATTCTCTCTATATATATCTATCTGTATGATTCTCTCTCTCTCTCTCTATCTATCTATCTGATTCTCTATCTATCTATCTATCTATCTATCTATCTATCTATCTATCTATCTATCTATCTGATTCTATCCCTAACTATATATCTATCTGATTCTCTCTCTTTCTCTCTCTCCATCTATCTATCCTACATTACCTCATAAATTGCACTTCTTGCTAATTTCTTACGATCATGCAACACCACACAGCAATCCTCTACCTTGAGTGGCTCTTGAAACTCGTATGGGTGAAAATTAGTAAAAGAATCTATATCTGGAAAGTGACTTGAAAGTGACTAGAAAGTGTTCGATAGGAAGATAAAGACAACGTGACATAACGATTTACATATAACTGGTCGATAGGAGGCGCTTAAAGCAGTCAAAGATAAACCATAAAGACCTAACGTATACGACCATTTGCCGAAAAAAAAAATAATCAAATGAAAGAAAAAAAATGAAGCCGAATTAACTTTTATCAAAAAGAAAAAAAAAATGAAATGAAACCTTTGAAAAAGAATGCAAAAGGCGATAATCAGAAACCGAATAAAAACGAAAATTCCAGGCAAATTTTATTGATTATATTAGCAAAGAATCATCATTTAAGAGGGCGACAATGAATAAGCGACTCAAAATAGAAGTTATGGCGAGGTTTATCCTTTGAAGGTCTCCTTCATTTGTTGAAGGAAGGAAAGATGTAATTCTTCCTTTAAAATTGACCGGAATAAATTGATTTATGAATAAAAGTCACTTTCTGTTTCTTTCAAGTAAGGACTGCATAATTTTTTCATATTTTTTTTATTGAATATTAAATGACTTTCCTACTGCTGCTCCTCTTTCTTTTACCTCCTTATCGTCTGCTTCTTGCATTACAAAGAATAGCCTCTTTAGCAATTGCATTATTTTGTCGGTCGTTGTTTGCTGCATCAGCAAAAATAGACGGGTTCATTTTTTTTATTAACTTAGATTCATGAAAAAAAATCATGGACATAAAAATAAAGATATGAATATTTTTGTTGTTTATCGTTTCGAGGTGGAAACTGAGGTGCTGTTGTTTGTTACAGTCTCGCCATTTTGGATATGGAAGATTCGTGGCAAATGTCTGCTGAGGGGAAAAATATGTTAATAAAAAATAGAGAAAAAATAAATCGGGTAAAAAGGTTTTCAGTGGCTTTTAAGTTTTTTGACATGTTATGGCATTTTTCATTTTTTTATTTCATTTTTTCCCAGAAATCTGTTTCGTAACATTTTTAGTATTTTCTCGTGTTGTTTGTATTTTTTTGTAGTTATTATTGGTAGCATTTAGGCAGCTTGCTTCTTTATGGCGACTGGATAATGCCCAATTGAATATTGCAATATCAATAAAACTAATAATATTAATGCGAATGAGTGGAATTCGGATGAAACAGCTGAAATCAAACATAAGAAATGATGGCACAAACAGCTTGTTACTTTTTCTTATATCCGGGTCTCTTATATCCGGGTTACACTGTACAAACCCGGATATAAGAGAGATTTTCTCTGGTCCAAAATTAGAGCCTGTGTTAATGTATATAAAATAGACCAAACACGGATATAAGAGAAACCCGGATATAAGAGAGATTTTCTCTGGTCCCAAATTAGAGCCTGTGTTAATGTATATAAAATAGACCAAACCCGGATATAAGAGAAACCCGGATATAAGAGAAACCCAGATATAAGAGAGATTTTATCTGGTCCCAAATTAGAGCCTGTGTTAATGTATATAAACTGAACAAACCCGATATAAGAGAAACCCGGATATAAGAGAGATTTTTCTCCCCAAATTAGGTCCTGACAAAACCGATAAGAGAAACTCTTATATCCGGGTTACAACTCTCTTATATCCGGGTTACACTGTACGAAAAAAAAAAGCCATGAAAAGTGTTGATATAGGGTCAGTCAGAGAAGTAGAATCACATGGACAGGTTGTATCAAAAACCAAAAAGGAAATTTGAACGAAGCTTAAACGTTGAATAAATATTTTTTTGTTTAAAATGAAGCTGAAACCTTCCAATAACAAAAATTGTTAACCGTAAAACACTAGCCATGGGTATATAGTACCCAGCGCAAATTTTCCTATTTTTAATTACTATTTTCAGTACCTGATTTTCTTATCTAAATAATATGTTTTTCAGTTCCTATTAATGTTAACTCAAAGTACAAAGTTTCAAGTGCCTGCATGTAAAATATTTCAAATAAAGATTTATATTTAATTTTTTTTTTTTCAAAATCTGGTATGATATACCAATGGTTAGTAGTGGTGTAACTTTAATTGATAGTTAGTCGTCTAGGGTTAATATCCCTCGACTCTTCAGCCCCACCACTACATGAAGATGACTCTTCGCAAAATCCATTTCCGTTTGGTTGAACTGAAAATCTGGCTAAATTTAAAATTGAATATTTCCCCCTCTATTAACATGACCCGAGGATTTTTTTTTTGGATGGGGTTTCGATTTATATGTATGTTTGTCATATATATTCAAGGAGTTGATTCATGTCTCCGTCCATACTGTCCGCAATTCTAAACTACGGTAACCTAAGGAAACTTTTTTCCCCCGAC
Organism: Acanthosepion pharaonis; assembly: GCA_903632075.3. NCBI lineage: Eukaryota > Metazoa > Mollusca > Cephalopoda > Sepiida > Sepiidae > Acanthosepion > Acanthosepion pharaonis. The sequence continues at coordinate 828,420 of CAHIKZ030000102.1, read as the reverse complement.
TTTGAATTCCGAGATTACAGGAACAAACCACCATCTTTTTCGTAAAAGCAACACTATAGCAAGCGACATTTTTGACATCTACACTAAATGCCTATATATGTGTGTGTGACGAATTCGTTGTATAATTAGTCCCTAAACAATTAAACAACACGTGTAATCTTAACCGTAGAACACTAACCATGAGTATATAGTACCCAGCACAAATTTTCCTGTTTTTAATTACAATTTTCAGTACCTGATTTTCTTACCTAAATAATATGTTTTTCAGTTCCTATTAATGTTAACTCAAAGTACAAAGTTTGAAGTGCCCGCATGTAAAATATTTCAAATAAAGATTTATATTTAATATATTTTGATATTTTTAAAATCGGGAATGATATACCCATGGTTAGTAGTGGTTTAATTGATGGTTAGTGTTCTAGAGTTAATGGTGAAAACATAACTCCTTTCGATTGCTACGAAAACTAAGGAAGCATAACCCATATATAAATTAGAAAATGAAAATAAATAGAAAAATAAACGTAAGAAAAATCATATCAGATGTAAAACAACACAAGTTGTATTCATATACATTAGTTCTGGAAGCTACGGCGTAGTGTAATGTTATCTAGGTTGTCTCATTAGAACAATTATGACTGAGTAGTAATTTCGATCCTCACTGGGTGTACGCGCTTTTAGCATTGTGCTGCACCTAAGCTACGCTTAGAAAATCGCTATATACATTTTATGTGCTTTAGAATTTTACAGAACCTTTTTCTACTTGCCGTATTTTTTTAGTCATTTCACCCCGAACAAGTCAATGCAGCCAGTAAAACATTAGCGGTTATTGTGTGTGAGAGAAGAAAACATTATTAAGGAGGGAGAATGATAAATGAAGTGGAATTAGACAACAAAATATAACGATTGACATTGCAATTAAATTTTTGAAGATCAAAATTGACTAGAAAGTAAGAAGCCGGACGTGAGTTCCACAATCGAACTTACTATTATCTATAGCCATTTCAAATGTAAGATGATGGGACCTTGCCACTACGCTAGTAGCACGCTTAAATTCATAAAGTCGAAAAACCAAAGAGTAATGCTTATAAGAACAATTACTATGAAAATATGGATCTATATAATTTCCAAAGAGTATTTGAATTATCGACAATATTTTTATTTTTTTATTGTAAAAATATTTTTTATTTTTTTATTGTAAAATTTTATTATTTCGCCACAGAGGGGCGTTTCGATTTTACTGTTTTTAAAATCATGGAGAATTGTAGTTTAAAAACAGTAAAATCGACCTTGCTGACCGAAACGCTCCTCTGTAGCTCAGTCGGTAAAAGCACGTCAGGCTATACGACGGTTCCCTATAGAATACAGGTTCGATTCCTGTTGGAGGACGAACATTTTGTACGAAAATTTCTTGGACATTCAGGCCGGTAAATGTCGTTAATGCTGTTTATTATAAACAGAGCATTTACTAAAATATTTGTATCTATAAAAAGAACGTATAAACATTAAAAAAAACTGTCTTAAAATAAATAAAATTACCAACTAAACATATTTATAGTAAAATTACCAAAACAACAAAAAAAACTAACTATTTATAGTAAAATTACCAACAATAACTATTTATTATTAGTATTATCAGCAATATATTTGTGAGTAAAATGACAAAAAATACATTTATCTGTAGGTACAATTACGTTCAAAATATATTTATTTGAAGCCAGAAAATATTTAGATTTTGGCATTAAATAATCCATAGAAGTTAGATATAACATTAAACAAAATCAACCAACCAAAAAACCAACTTTCTCGTTTCTGTTTTTGGAGGGATTGCGAGCATGCATATGGCATCTTCTAAACTGACATAGGAAATGAAAAGACACGCTTTATTTATGGCACCAGCTGCCAACCACAGTAACTAGTAGAGGACAATCTTCAGAAAAGTGGGCAGTGCAAGATTCCGGAAAGCCAAATGATACTGCCTTGATTCAGCAGATCTATTCACGGGGATATACACCGTGTCTAAGATGGCCCGTATTTCCGTAGGAAATAAACATGCGCGCCTAACGCGGGAAGTGGAAGCGGCAAGCCAAGTTCCAATTCCATTCTCGGTTACTGAACATTTTCAAACAAATACTCTTGGAAATGACATGAATCCACAATTTCCCCACCAGCTATGGGTTAAATATCGGGTAGACTTGATCTTCTGACCTTGAGTTGTACCCAACGTAATTTAAATGAAACAAAATCTGGATAGAAAATTGTAGCGATTGTGAATCCAAATAAGCAGGACAATTCACAGTTGATAAAGAAAAATGGAAAATTTGCAGAGCCATTACTGCCTACGTTCTGAATAAAGATGGTTATCTTTAAAAGAATGAGGGCCATGATGTGCTCCCCGCGTGGTTTCAGTATCTATGACACTGCTTCTATCGAGGTGCTGAACGCAGTAATCAATCCATTGCTCAAGTGTCGGTCATGTATATTCTAAAAGGATTCTTCTCTTTCCCGACATAGAACGTCGTAATCAGGTTGATTATATTCTTCTGGGCTACTATGTTAGAGGTATCTTCGACAAGGGAAACAGACAGTAGCCTCAAGATATTAACCAACAGCGGACGGTAAGTACGACACCGAAAAAAAACAAGTTGCATTGGGATATCGAAAGATGCCTTCCAAAATCTAAGTAAGGTATTAAGAAACAGGAAAATTTCGTTAGAATCAAGGAAAATACTACTGAACCGTTAAGTAATATTAATAAAGAGGAGACTGGAAGCAACAAAAATCTGGTTCTACAGAAGGATACTGAGAATACCATAGACCGAATATGTAAATAACGACAAAATTTTCGAGAAGATGAGAATGAAAAGGAGACTTTTAATTCATTTCAGAGAGAGACAATTGAAATTCCTAGTGCACATTTTGAGGAAAGAAGGTTTAGAAAATTTGACACTCACAGAATATGCTGACGGTAAGAAGAACAGCGAAAAAAAAACAACATTACGAGTTTGTGTAAATGGATATAAGTACAGGATTTAAGAGAGATAACAAGACAACATTTACTAAGAGTTACAAAGGACAGGAAATTGTGGAGAGCCATGCTCGTCAACGTGTTAAAGGGACGCGGTACACAACAGAAAAAGAATTGAAGGTCAAATCTTTAGCAAAATATACAAATACCATCTGATTCAGCCATACTGTCGTTTTAGAAGTAGCCTCGTTATAGCCGTAGAAGCAGAAGTCGGTGATATTGAATAACCTGTTTTTGAAGTTATACATATGTAGGCTTTTCTTTGAAAATATACCATTGAAGATATTTCTTTTTCATATCATCATATACTTATTCTCTTCACAACTTCCTATACGTTCTAGCTTTGCCAGTGTTTTGCTTTTTACTATCCCTTACTTTCATTGTTCATACATCCATTTTAACAATAAGTACATGAGGTTCGTCATTCCTTGTTTACTTCTGTGACTATTGCTTTCAATATATCCTGTTAATGTCAAATTTTTCAAGACTTATTTGCTCATTATTCGTCCTGGGTATGACGATAAACTACACCCGGTAGCAAGACTTTTGATCGGGAGATTGGAGATTTTTAAGAGCGTGGGATTGCTGTTGTTTCTAGGTTCACCCTGATTCAGGATGGTATCACCAGTTAGGTTCCCAACTGTGGGCAAATAGTGTACCCACAAGCATTACATTTTTATAATAAAATAGAAAGAATATGAATAATTTTACTATAATGTGTATTTTCATAATTTTCTAGTATTGCATGTATTGTCATTTTGCTATAAAGATATATTGTGAATCATTTTATTTTCAAAAAATGTAATGTTTATTTAAATATATTTTATTGAGCAAAAACATTAACAAAAATATATTTTATGATCTACAAAATGTATATCTAAAAACACAACTTTCCTTTGAAATTATAAAACTATATACAAAATATCTGTAGTTGAAAGCATAAAACTGCGTACAAAATATTTAGAAATCGACATTGAATGACCCATAAAGATGTTGATATGCCGCAAAACAAAACCAAGCAAACAACCAACCAATATAAAATAACTCTTTCATGATATGAGCTCATTCAATTTTTATTCCAAAATGCAGCTTGAACAACGGTACAACATAAAACATACATATCACCGCCTTCAGTAGTTATGTCCGTATAAACATCTATATGCACAAAAGCTGAGTATCATCTACCATGTATTCAACTGCGAAAGCAGAATAACATATATAATATTTTAATTACTTCAAATTTTTAATGTTGTAATTAAATGGCCCATAAAGAGTCGATATAATGTTAAACAAACAAATCAATCAATTCTTAATATGATTTCTAGAAATTTAAACTGTCTCCTGATTCTAACAATAATTGTCCTTTTTATTTCCATTTTCCTTAAATTTTCATCGTTACTCACAAGTACAGTTCATGGTTTTCTCAACATCCCTCTTTATAGGAACATTTCTGCTGCCTCAAGTCTAGTCTTCATCTGTGAGGAGATTGTCCAATGATCAATGTTAAAGAGTTGGGCTCTTTTCTTTTGTTTCTAAATAAATTTTCCTGTTGCTTAATACTTTGTTTAGCTTTTAAAAGGCATATTTTGCTATTGCATTGAGCCTTCGCATTTCGGTTTCATTTGAAACTGGCACTCACAATGCAACTGCTGTGTGATCTGCCCACACTTTCTATGTCTATAAATGTCCTGCTTACAATACCGAAGTTTCTTCCTTACGAAATATAGCAAATTTTAAAAAGAAAACACACACATGTACTGTTATTTTCGTGGTGTAGTATATTGGTGTTGTCAATAAGTATTTCTCTGTATTGTAAAGGTGGACAGGAATGTGCTTTAGATGTTGTACAATAGAACTTGTATCCGACAAATGAAATGTAAGACGTCTTGATAATGTTGTTCTCGTCAAACCAACATATGTACTTAAATTTTTATCAGAGATACAATCTTCCAAACGATATTAAAATGATATACAATGCTGGTCTTTTCCAAAACACTAGTTGACGGAGAAAAGTTACTGCTTATGATTAAGTTGGTTGTGTTAAATTTAGTATAATATATAATTATTTCTTTTTTTTTTTTACTAGGGTCAGTAGGGAACATCTAAAACAATATTCCTGTCTCCATAGTTCAAGCGCACTGCTGATGAGTCCCAAAATAGAACGAAACGGCCGTTCACTGCTTTCTGCATTCTGTCGACGATTCTTCTAGACTCGACGAATTGCTATAATAATTTTTCCTAAATCCCCCAAATTCTATTACTTGTATATCCTTGTTTGACCCAGCTAATGATCTGCGATGGATTGGTTCGGGGTAAAGGAAAGTCTTGGCTCTTGTGGAACAGTCCGTTTGGTTATGAATACTTGGATGAATATTACCACGGAATTTGTGAGTAGCAGCGCTATATCGAGTCTATTCAGTTTCATCTTCGTCCTCGAGGCCCGTTGGTACAGTTGGTATGACGCTTGCGTTGTATCGAAACGGTTCGTGTTCGAATCTCGGTAGTGGATGCGCACTGATGATGAGTCCCAAAATAGGACGAAACGGCCGTCTACTGCTTTCTGCATTCTGTTGAGGATTCTTCCAGACTCGATGAATTACTATATATATATATATATATATATATATATATGTGTGTGTGTGTGTCTACCTGTCTGTTTTAACAGGATATAATCCGTTTTCATAAGTGACCGTTCATTCCAATACAGAACTATATTCTTATGTCGTATGTTCCAAAAAATAATTGAATCATCTCTATTTCTTCCTCTCTCACTCATTTACTCTGTCTATCTATCTAGCATTGTACATATATATATATATATATATATATATATATATATGAGCCTGTTCATTATCTATCTATCTATCTGAGTCTGTTCATTATCTATCTATCTATCTATCTCAGACTGTTCATTATCTGTCTATGTCAGTCTGTTCATTATCTATTTATCTAAATCAGTATGTCCATTATCTGTCTATCTATCTCAGTTTGTTCATATCTATATATCTCTCTAAGTTTGTTCATATCTACGTTAGTTCTTAGCTATCTAATATCTACCTCTATTTAAGTTTGCTTATATCTACGTTAGTTCATATCTATGTACGTTAGTTCTTATCTATCTAATATCTAAGTTTGTTCATATCTATCTATCTATCTATCAGTTTTTTCATATCTATCTGTTCGTGTTTTTAGCAACTTTATTTATTCGATCTTGATTTAGGGCTCATATGTCATTTGATTCAACCCTTGTGGCCGATGTGAAATGATCTATTGCCTTTTTGGCAAGCAACCATCTTGTCTTCTTTGCGAATTTCTCAGCTAGGCATTTACGAGTTGTGAGAATTTAGTCTTGTTGATTGATGTCTGAAGGAGACTTCACGTTAGATGTCGCCTCGGAGACAAACTCGATAGATTTGAACTTTTCGCAAATCCAATCGATTAAGTATTCTGCGCTTTTTTTCTGGATTAAGAGGCAGAACGTTATTTGTATTTGTTGTTGTTTACACGACGTGAATATTGTCCATCGAATATTCAAGGATGAACTACGTCAGATAAACATGTTCGGACATAAGCAATCATCCGTGTATGTTGTGATTAAACGTAAAAAACTATTTTAGCGAGGTTAACATTCTTGAGAATTTTTTTCCAACTGGAGGGTAGATGATTTGGTTGTCTGTCATCTATCTATCTATCTATCTATCTATCTATCTATCTATCTATCTATCTATCTATCTATCTATCTCAGTATATTTGTATCTATTTCAATCTTCTATCTATCTATCTGTCTGTCTATCTATCTATCTGCATATATATATATATATATATATATATATATATATATAGTGTATTCGCAAATGTATCTGTTATCTCTCGACGATTGACTTCTCAAATCTATCTATCTATCTATCTATCTATCTATCTATCTATCTATCTATGTTTGTATCCATTTCTATCTATCTATCTATCTATCTATCTATCTGCATATATATATATATATATATATATATATATATATATAGTGTATTCGCAAATATATCTGTTATCTCTCAACGAATGACTTCTCAAATCTATCTATCTATCTATCTATCTATCTATCTATCTATCTATCTATCTATCTATCTCGTCTGTATCTATTTCAATTTTCTCATTATCTATCTATCTATCTATCTATCTATCTATCTATCTATCTATCTATCTATATGCGTATCTGTTACAAACTATTCATATATTTCTTATTGATCAAGTCGATATATGTTCCATGTTCTTTTCCTATTGATATAACTATCACAATTTGTTCCTATCTATCTATGGACCGCTTGGTGGCTGAACCTGTTCCAGGTTTCTGTTCTGTTCCCGGGAAAAATGTTTGAACCCCCGGTGGTAATCAATATTTTTCTTTGATTAGGCTAATCAAACTATATTTCCCATCATCTGCAAGTTATTTCTAATATGATTTTTCTATCGCTTCCTGCGAGTATTCGGTGCTAGTGTATGCTTGTAAAATTCCAAATGCCTACACGGTATTAATCTCTGTCAAAATGTACCAATGCAAAAAGGCAGCGCAAAAGCAAGTATCAAATAAAAGAACAAAATAAAAAGGCGAGCTAAAGAGAACACCATTCAATCATCAAGGCCAATATTCGAATCGAGTTTAAAGGAGATAATATTGTTTGCATATAATCATGTTCCTACTGATATACACACAGCCCTGCAGAATGCTGCGTGGGGTCGTGTGCAAATCAGCACTTTGGCTTATAATTTTCCCAATGATAACAAAATATAAACACCTTCCTTTTCTTTACATTTTGTTCTGTTCTCGGAAGAATTTTCAATGGAAAAATCTATATGTTTTCACACGGGAGCATACAAATAAACAATAAGAACGTTTCTTTGGTGATTACTTTGTTAAAAATACAGCTCTGTGGAATTTATATCCACACATGGGGGTGCGCATGCGCAGGCTTCAAATATATATGCATATATTAAGACATAAGTGCACACAACATAACAATTTGAATCTCTCTCTATATATTTCTCTCAATATATACGTATTGACCATTCGCCCTTCGTGACCATGTCAGTAAGGCGCATCGGGATGAAAAGCAGCTCCCTCTGCCCTTAGGGATGCAGGTTCGATACCTACCGAAGAGCGCAAATTTTTCTTTAATAAGATTTTCTCGAGAACTTTCAGTCCAGTATGTGAAAATAAACAAACATACTGTTTACTAAATAAACGGAGCGCCTACTTAAATACGAGCATCCACTAAAAATAACGTTTAAATCGATATATATATATATATATATATATATTAATCATTTTTTCCTCGATGGTAGCACAGATTGTATCGAAGATTGCGTTGTTCATAAAGCTCCGAATAGTGCTAACGATGGGGAAAAATGTCTATCTATGTATCTATCTATCTATCTATCTATCTATCTATCTATCTATCTATCTATATATATATATATATATATGTGTGTATATAGATGTAGTTTATAACTATGATATCTTGCATCAAGTAATATATTATTAAAGTCATCGCTTAATGTGCTATATAATATACACATACACATACATATATATATATATATATATATATATATATATATACATACATACAAATATATATATACACACACACACACACACACACACACACATATATATATATATATATATATATATATATATATATAGTTGTCTTATTCATGGTGTGCGAAGACCATCCATATTTTTTCCATCTTAGCCTTTCCTGGGGACATAAAATCTCACATTTCCGCATTACAGCTGCCGACCGGGTGACGATTTCTTACATCCTTGAAAGTTATAGTAGTGGTCGAACTGTGAACACCTTAAGGGTAATGTTTTGTTTTACACACACACATACACACGCACACACACATATATATATATATATAGATTAAAGATCTGTTTCCTACTTGTTCTTTATCCTATCATATATATATATATATATATATATATATATATATATATGTGTGTGTGTGTGTGAATGATAGGATAAAAAGAACAAGTAGGAAACAGATCTTAATCTAATATATATATCCTATTATATATATATATATATATATATATATATATATATATATATATATATATCTCAGAATGACGAGAATTCTATGGACTGAACATGTGAGTAATGAGGAAGTTTTTTTTTTTACAAAAATATGAATAAAAAGAAAACTTAAGCTTAGAATCATAAAATGACATGTAAAATTTTCAGAGTAAACAATGATGAAAGAAGACTAAGAAAATTTGACACTCACAAGACATATTGAAGGTAAGAGGGAGAGCGGGGAGCAACGAATAGCTTTTGGAAATGGTTGTCAGATTAGGAATTAGGAGAGATAGCAAAAAGACAAACATTACTAAGAAGTACAAAGGACAAGAAACTGTGGTCAGCCATGATCACCCAAGTCCTGAATGGACACGGCCGACAGAAGATGAAGAATTTACGGCTTTTTTTTTTAGAAATTCGGGTAAGCAGTTTCGCTTCGTTATATAAGTATCACTTCTATTTATTTTGGGATTAATCCTTATATATTGAAATAGATCGTAAGTAAGTAAGGAATTCCTATTTCATGACGATTTCAATGCTTTTTCGTCTGAATAAATTGTATTCATTTTTTTTTATTAAAATGGATATTTTCAAGTTAAAATTTGAATTCGCAAGATTTCCGTTGTATTCAAAACATGTCTACTTTAATTTTTATTCCCATGCTGACAGATGTGTAGAACGCCCAGGTCCTTAAGGAGCACGGCATATAGAAGGAGAATGTCTGCCGAGATTGTACAATATATAGTATTATAACATTTGAGTTTCATCAGACATTAAAGAAATTTAATTAAAATTAGTGAATACTCGATCATTTATTTAGAAAAGAATAAAAAAGTAATTGTAATTTGTATACATTTTACCGAGTTTATATATCAACCACTTCTCTGGTATTGACCGTTTTTCCTTCACAAAAGATTGTAAGTGATCTGTCTTCGTTACATTGTAAATAGAAGTGGATCTTAATTAAATGCTAAAAATCAAAAGATAAAGCTGTTACAATGTTGCCCAGGATCGAAGAATTGTCTTTAGTTTGGCGTTTTCTTCACGCAGTTTCCAAAAAGGAATTTTCATGAATTCTGATTATAGTGAGATTTTAAAAATTTGTTAGATAATACAGGATCTCAGTTGCGCAACAACCCTGCGACCATATCTGGCATTGTTTAAGGTGATAAGATTGTTATATAATATGATTGTATTCATCTTTTTCAGTAGTAGGTTCTTATGTTAAACATAGATCTTTTTTAGCAGACATCATGAAATTTTTTTTAATGTTCACATAATACAAAGCTCGGGAGCCACTCAAAGTAGCGGGTTACTGAATAAGGTATGTGTGATGAATGCAAGAATCTATAGTAGTAAGCGTGAAGAATGAAGATAGGGAAGATTAGCTTTTGACTTGAAGTGGTCAAGATTGGAGCTTCCGGGGAAGCATCAACGTGGGAGTCTGCCTGCTCAACACAGCATCGTTTATTTTGGAAGATCTGAGTGGAGCTTCCTCCCTGCAAATGACATACGTAAGGAATGAAAGTGATTCAACTTCGTGAATGTAGCATGTCAGATTCTAAATATAAACGTTTAAACTGAGCAAACGAAAGAATGGAGCTCTTGTTAGTATGGGACTGATGTAAATGTTTCCATCGTCTTTAATAGAAATAAAATGACACATTTCTAAAATTCATATCATCATTATTGTTGTGAGAAAGAATATTTCCTTATAGTGTGGACTCCGCCGTCGGACGAAAGACATAAAAATACGCCTACATCAAGAGGAGTAGCAGGAGGAGCAGTAGCTTTTGCCGAAAACAGTCATTCTCTTCCCTAGTTTATATTCTACATTTCCCTGTACCAAAAAGTAATAAACTTGCTGTTAAACCAATCCCGGTTTTCTACTGTTGTTTTTGATAACTCAGTTAAAACAATTATTCAGTCAGTAATGTATTTTATTCTGATAAGTTTCGACAAATTGTTGACAGAATTAAAGAAGAATCTGCAATATTATAGGTCCTAACATTGCATTTCGGCTGCAATCTCTTTTCCCTGTGTCTTTTCTATAAATATTTTCATAGAAATTGTTCTGCTGAGTTTTCCTCGTTAGTACATCGGCTTCGCGGATTTAAAGGTAGTACTAGATTGGCAGTTAGGTCTCATTATTTTAAGTTGAAATTACGAGATGTCACAGGAAGTTCTCATGGTTTCTTCTCTCGCATTTCTCTTCTGTAAACGCTCTTCTTGTTTACCTGTCAACTATGAAGTTCAACAAATTGAATCCAATGTCACTCATCATCCTATGTTTCTTTCCATCTTGTTCTTTTATTGTCCTTTCTCGTTAATAACGTGTCCTCACTTTCCTTCACTCTCACTAACCCCTTCCGTCCTTGCAGATTTATCGCTTTGAGTGGAGAGAAATGATTAAAAATTTTTTTGACATATGTTTAATTTTCGGTTCAACTGGTACTACATCACAAAAGAATGTTTCTTGTTTTGATTAGAAGTGCATTTCAAGAATTTCTTTCTTATCGTCAAATTATTAGAACGCTTCATCAGAAAACGAGTTTTGCATAGCTGAAAAACAAATAAAAATAAAAATATAGAAATGGCAGGTTTGTATTATACACTATAACTGGAAGAACCTTCTAGCTAAATTTCAGGATTCTTTCTTGCATGACATTTACAAGATGAGGACTGGTGTTGCCGCGAAAATGTTTTTTTTTTCTTCGAATGTGTCATTAAAACCAGCTGACTAGTTTCACGGGTTCTTTTCCTTTGAAGCAATTGTCTTGTTATGCTTCAGAGTGACTCATTCCTTTCTGCTTATTTTCTAAGCGTAGCTCAGATGCGGCACAAGGCCAAAAGTATGGGGCACCTAGTGAGGATCGAACTCACATATCAGTCGTAACTAATCTAACGAGACCAGCGTACTAACCATTACACCACGCCGATACGCCCAAGTCACTCTGTTTCAGTTTTTATAGCCTGTTACCTTCCAGGGTGCTATCTCTGAGTTGAAAGTTCCCGACAGCATCTACTTTCATCTTTTACGTGCAGTGTCCCTTCATAATGCGTGTGATTAAGGCTCTCCACAACTTTCTATCGATTGTAGCTCTTAGCAATTTTAGTTCTTTTTTTTTTTGCTATCGCTTCCGCAGCCTGTTCTCCCTTAGTTTGTTTACTCGTTGTTTCCTTCAGCCACTCTCACCTTCGGCATATCACATAAGTGACAAATTCTCCATTATGATTCATATAAATTTCAACTGTCACTTTCTGTGTGAATGTCCAAATTTGCTTCCATTTTTTGAAAAACTCACACGTTATTTACATATCGTGTCTGTTATTCTCAGCATCCTTTTAGAGAAGCACACTTCTGTTACCCGAAATCCTTCCTCCATGAGATATTGACTTTCCTCTAAATTTCACATTCATGCGTTGCTGATTTCTATAAAATGCAAAATCACTGTCGATATTGAGAATTCTTTCATCATAAAGAGATAAAATCTTAATAACTATAATCATGTACACACACACACGCGCGCACACACACACACGTATATATATATGTATATATATATATATATATATATATATATATATATATATATATGTGTGTGTGTGTGTGTGTGTGTGTATATAATATTTATTTTAAGATAATAAAACGTTAAAAATCGCTACACAATTTCAATTATGTTTCAGCACCAGGCGAAGTTCAACAACTGGCGAGTCCAGTAGTTTCCACAAGTTTAACATCGCCTGAAGAGACACATTTATGGTGTTGCAACATAATTATACTTCTGTAGCGATTTTTAAGATGTTTTATTCTAAAATAAATAAGATGTAGCTCTACTGTATATTGAGCCGTCTTTTAAATTAAATGGTACGTACATACTATACTCCATTTGTTCTCATTTTACCTGTATATATATATATATATATATATATGTGTGTGTGTGTGTGTGTGTGTGTGTGTGTGTGTGTTATAAATTAACTGATTTAAAATATGGTTTCATAAATAATGTTTTAAATCAGTTAATTTATAATATTTATGGTCTGTAAATTTACATTGAGCACTGTTTTGTAAAAAATAAAAATATCAATAAAAACACCGCATTATATATCTTACTGTTCTTACTTTTATTATAATATATGTACATATATATATATATATATATATATATATATATATATATAGAGAGAGAGAGAGAGAGAGAGAGAGAGAGAGACCGGTTGCTTCACCGTTTTTTTTTTTAATATGTCTTGTAATATTAAGTTTTATACTTTCATTTCGATCATTAAATTTTGTACCTACAAAAATATCTTTAAATATATATATATATATATATATATATATATATATGTGTGTGTGTGTGTGTTATTGTTTAAAATTTGGGATATAATATTGGAGAACTGCTCAATGTTGCAGATGTGGCGTTTGTAAATGTATGTGTGGACATAACACTCCACACTGTATAGCAACACTCAGTTTCACCCCTAAAGTGATCATCACACCATGTCTGAAGCTCAAGGCATATTAATTTGGATGATCGTTTTAGGCGTTAAACTGAAAGTCACCAAGAAGACCAATTAGAGTTAAGTTTTATTCCCGCACACTTTTTCATACCTTTTTTCTTTTTCAGTGTCTACCCCAGCACTCTCTCTCTGTCTCTCACCCTCTCTCTCTCTATATATATATATATATATATATATATATATATATATATATATATATATATATATATATATATATACATATATATATATATATATATATTTTTAGGACTCGCTATTTTCCAATGGCGCCACCTCGCAGAGAGGGCCTACCAAGACCGATGGCATCAATAAATTACACTCCTGATAAACAGACAAATCTGATGCTCGGAAAGCGAACATTCTAACCACTAGGATACGCCCCCTCCCTCTCTCTGTCTCTCACTCTCTCTTTCTATACATATATATATATATATATATATATATATATATGTACTTACAGGTCATAAGAATTTCTGTTGATGCAAACTATTAAAGCTCTCATAGTCAATAGGGTTGCTTTTAGAAACATATATTAAAATTTATGTAATATCTTTTTGGCTGAATTAACAATTTATTCATTAAATCACAAATTCCATTCACGATATTTAGTACTTTGAATAAATACTTTGTTTCTTTCTGTTTATCGACTACGTCGACTTCCTAACCTTACATATCCACATATGCCAATAAACACCTACGCCGCTCCACCAAACATAGCAAAAATATTCCATAATAGACTTGACGTAAATGTACTGGGAGATTAATCCTTTGTGTATTTTGTCAGAGAAATGTCAGTACCAATTGATGTTCACCGGCTCACATTTGCAATCCCCCCCCCACAAACCTATATATATATATATATATATATATATATATATATATATAGAGAGAGAGAGAGAGAGATATTTCACATAAGTTCTCGGCCTAATCAAAAAGACCATACAAACAAAATCTTATCATTTGTCATTTAGTTAGATTTTGGGAGAAGTATACAATGAACTTTCAGCATTCCCAATTTCTCTCTCTCTCTCTCTCTCTTATATACATACACACACTCACACACACACGTACACGCACATGCGCACACGTATATAGAGCGACAGATAGGAGGGGCAAAAAGAGGACAGATATGAATATATATATATATATAGGCAGATAGATACAAATACATATACGCATCGCTTGACAGCTGACCTAGATCTAGCAGCTTAGTAGGGTAAAACTGGCTGGTCACATTCAGTGTCTCGAAAACTAAATTAGGGAACTTCCATAATCGCCGTCGTGACGAACGTATGATACCACAGGAAGGCCTCGTGTCTTGAGTGGCTATTAGGTCTTAAACTCAATCCAGACCTCAAGTGGAACTCATATATCCGATCCATTGCTGAGACGCTGGGAAAATGGTCAGTTCTCTGTACCGCTGCAGGAAGTCCCTCACTCCTCGCGCTATCTTTGATCTTTCCAAAAGTCAGATCAGATCGAAAAGGGAGTACTGCTGCTATATATGGGCAGGAGCTGCCTTGTGAAACCGACTCTCAAGAGGTTGCTTCTCCGATCAATGTAATCTCAACCTGTCCAAGTCTAGGGTTAACCATTATTTTTTTCCACGTATCCTCATAAGCTCTGCCCCAAAATTGGTAAACCTCTATCTCGATTGTTCCCAAGCCCTGTACAGGACGAGCACCACTCTACAAGATAAGAGAAAAATATATATACACAACGATCACTTGTCATGTAACTCATTAAGGTCTTAGGGTTACTATTGAAATATAGGTGATATTATGGGAAGCAGTGTTTCAACGTGATTGAACCGTAAGCCTCGACCAGTAAAGGTAAATGATTTATCATTAGTAGCCATTTAATACGAAACTGCCATATATACACCCTTACATTGAAATGAGTACAAATTTACATACAAACTCACAATTGCTGCTGCTAGCTTCACGAGGAAATTTATACGCACATTGATAAATAAATAAAAACTTGTGGCATTTGTTAGGACACTTTTGAACTCATGATCACATCACGTGATAAAAGAATGCGCGCTCTTCCTAGTTATGATGATAAACTACACCCGATGTCCTGGGTAAGACTATAAATTACATCCAACAGCAAGGCCTCTGATCAGAAGGTTTTGAGGAGCATGGAACCACCTCTTATTTTCGGGTGTTCCCAGGTCTAACCTGTTAGGGTCCCAGCTATGGGCAAATAGTTAACCCCCAACCTGGGGTCAAAACACTATGAAAGTTTAAAGATAAGTTTTAATACCAGCAATAAATTTTTTGAGGAAAAATTATTACCAGCAATACATCTTTGAAGAAAAAAAATATTACCAGCAATAGATTTTTGAGGAAAAAAATATTACCAGCAATATATTTTTGAAGGAAAATTATTACCAGCAATACATTTTTGTAAATAATTATTACCAGCAATACATTTTGAAGAAAAAGAATATTACCAGTGATACAATTTTGGAAAAAAATGTTACCAGCAAGAAAAATCTTGTCGACATTAAATAACCTATTGAGGTTGATATGACGTAAAACAAACCAAGCCCAAATCAAACCAAGCCCAAATCAAACCAAGCCCAAATCAAACCAAGCCAAAACCAAACCAAATCAAACGAACGCGCGCAATAGTGCAAGAAAAAAATGTGAAACGTTGATAAATTCCCTTATAGGACTGCGTATTAAACAACAGCACTTCATTCTAACATGGACACACTCTTTGACCAACATGCTAATATATACAAGTTTATCAAAGTATATAAAGTAATATTTGAACCAATACGCACAATCTGGTCTCTGCTTTTTCATCTGAAAATAGAAACACAGACACTTTGACATTTTCTGGCTTTATACAAATTTTGAAAGAAATGTTATATGTATTCAGTTTTTGATTTCCTATTCTTTGTATATTACCGGATAATAAATTCATGAATATATGCGCGTTAATATGTTTGCCCACACGTGGACGACGGTAGCACACACATTTAAGTTTGCTCTAACAAATAAGTACAAATAGACATCGGAAAAAAGCTTACATATAAGTAATAACAGATGCTTGTGTATATATCTATCAGCTAGAGTATCGGTTAGAGTTGGCACTAACATGGCGGATGGTCTAGGCATATATATAAATATATCTAGGCACAATCATTTGCTAAGTCGTTGTTAAGTTTTTTAGTTGGTGTTCTTTGATCATATGATCTGGATGATTACTTTGAATCGTATTAATTTTGGTTTTTTGTTAAAAAAATATATGCGCTGGACATTCGTAAAAAACAGGATGACAAGAAAAATAAGTAAGGATATAAAATTAAAAAGAAAAAATGAAAGTCTCAATCTTTGAAAATTACCTCAGGATATACTTTTTGCTTGCGAAAATGTAAGAATAAATATCTGATTTGGTCGATTTTCGAAGGATGCAACTTAACAATAAGCCAAAATTGATCTTAAAAGATGGCAGAATTAGCGAGCAATTGTTGCTTCATTTTCATTACTTAGAAAACCTGATGTTTGTATTTAAAATCCGAAGATAAATGCCCAGGGAGAATTAATTATGGTTATTTTCGCTTTCATACGAGAACATGTAATGTGCGCACTTCATAAGATTACCTGGTAAATTAGACAAATTTGCAGACCAGAAAGAGAAACTAGATTTATACTATCCTTAACACACATCTTTATACAGACAGATATCAGAGTATGAATATCTATCTATCTATCTATATATATATATATATATAATCGACTCTTTCGTCGAGATTCGACGTATAAGGGTCAAGCAGATCAGTTTCCAGGAAACCCAAAGCCCGACACCGGCACATGAGATTTGATTATAGTGGTGAAGGCCTCGTGCAGGACCATCCACACTTTTTGAAGGGACGAATACAGAGACCTGGTGCACCGAATGCCACAAGGTTCCCAAACGACCCTCCGCAGGTTTTGAATTCAGAGTTGTCCTTCTCCCAGACCACTTGCCATCCAAGGCTATAGAACCCAGTCTGTCCTGCTATTTTACCCATAGCTGGAGGGAGAGTAAGAGGATTCACACCTTTCCCAAGGGTATTAGCACCTAAGTGAATGTAATGGATTCGACTGGAATTCGAACTCGGCTCTGTGATTCCTCAATCCAAGCCGCTATCCATTACTCCACCGTGCCTCCATATATATGTATACAATTTTTATATCTATTATTTATATATATCAGTCACTTATGTGCCATGCGTGATACACGCTTAGGCGATCATGTATCTTACGATACATGACTGACGAGTGAGAGTTTTTTTCCCGTAGTTGCCATTTTCTTTCTGCGGTAGACTAGTTGCCATTCGAGTCTATAAAACCCGGTGTGTCCTGCTATTTACCCATAGCTGGGGGGATAAGAGGAGGATTCATACCTTTCCCAAGGGTATTTGCACGTATGCAATGGATTCAACTGGAATTAGATCTCGGGTCTCCGATTCCTCAATCCGATCCGCTATTCATTACTCCACTGTGCGCATGCGCAGTACTTATTGGAAAGCGTTCAATATCAGTGATAGAACAAACATATTTAGTTGGATTGATGTGAGTTTGTGACCCTGGTTTTCACGTTATTTACGATCCTCAGACAAACTGATCAATTCTTAAATTTTGGAGTTATATATGGTTGCGTGTGACACAGCGACTTGCGAAAGAAGTTCGCTACACAATCCAATATTGAGTACAGAGACAACATGGATGGGCATATGCTCCCAGTCCCTCACTGTTCATATATGTTTATGTTTGTGTGAGTTGCAATGCGTGAACGTGTGTATATGTATGTCTGCATAAGTATGAGTGGCGTTCCGACGACAATTTTTCCTTCCACTTCCATAAAAACACCGATATACGCAGCCATATATAAATCCAAAATTTCAAAATGAATCAGTTTGTCTGACGATCGCAAATAACGTGAAACCCAGGTTCACAAACTCACATCAATCCAACTAAATATATATATATATATATATATATATATATATATATATATATATAACATAAAAAGGCTCAAACTTTAATATTCCATGGTTATAATTTATTACATTGGAATCGTAATCACGATCCAATTCATCAGACCTACAAATTCAAAATAAATCGGAAAATATAACTCCGAGTATAAAAAACAAAATTTTAGTGAGAGTGTATGTGTGGGGGTGGGAAACAAGTATGAAAATGAAATGTATGACAGCTCTAGAGAGAGCTTTAACGGACGAAAGAAGAGCAGGAAGGCCTAATGGTGAAGGTGGGGATTAAAATTTAACAGAGAAAAGTTTTAAAGAGAGGAGTCAAATAACGGTTTAAATGAGTGAGATACAGATAAATATGAATTATTTTTCGATGCATAATTCGCTACCGATTCGTAGACCTAAAATTAAAAAACAGACACCGGAAACGTGTGGATACATTTGTGGTGACACTACGCTCAATAAAAAACGATATGATCTAAACTTTAAATCCAGAAGGTGAGAGAGAGGGAAAAATATGGTGGTGGGGGGGGGGAGTAAACTGAAAACGAGGGCATTCATAAGAGAAATGATGTGTAATGAAGAAAATTTGACAAAGCAAGTAATATCACCTACAGGTTACAAACTTAACATAAACATATAAAAAATAAAGAATATTTAATGTAGTAAGGACCTACAATTTTTTATGCCCAAAAACACATACGTAGATACACATATACACAACAACATATTTATATCTACTCGCACATACATACATACATATATATATATATATATATATATATATATATATATATATATCTTCGTGAATAACACAGTATCTCGATAGATTAAATTCTAAGGCCCACAAACGAGGGTACTCTCCTAAAATCACATTTACTCATAATCTTATTCTTAATGAATATTAGCTGTACAGTATTTGATATTTATTATACTATCTATTGCAGTTCTTCTATAAACGATTGCAATAGGGATTAGCTAGCCTCCCTTATGTGAGTGGCCAGCCATTAACGTAACGTATTCAATGAGACACATACACATACTCATATATATATATATATATATATATATATATATATATATATATATATATATATACTCGACTCTCCCGTCGAATTCAACGTATGAGGGTCAAGCAGATCAGTCCCTAGAAAAACTGACAGCCCGTCAACAGCACATGAGATTTGAGAGAAATGGTGCACAAGTGCCCAGGGTCCCCAATCGACTCTCCGCAGGTTTTGAATTTAGAGTTGTCCTTCTCCTAGACCAGTTGCCATCCAAGGCTATAGAACCCAGTCTGTCCTGCTATTTACCCATACTTGGAGGGAGAAGAAGAGGATTCATACCTTTCCCAAGTATATTAGCACATAAGTGAATGTAATGGATTCGACTGGAATTCGAACTCGGTTCTCCGATTCCTCAATCCAAGTGCCACCGTGCCTATATACATGATTTTTAGTGCAGACATAAATTAGAATTTCGTATGATGGTTTTTGGAGTAAGTAAGGCTTTCCCCACTGACGTAATACATCCGTTCTTCCTTTTCTTGCTGTGAATCCTGTTCTGAGTTGAATTTATTCCCACAGGCCATTGCACGTGTACTCAGTCCCGCTTGAGTGAGTCGCTTTCGTAACTCGTATATTATTACATAAATGTAAAGCTATTTGTTGGATAAAACGTGCCTGAGCACGACGATACATATGTGTCGACCCCAGTGAAGATCGTATTCCACACCAACGCAAAGTCTTGGCTGCTGGATGTATAGTAGACAGCTTCCTCCTATACGAAATAAATCTTCGTAAATAACACAGTATCTAGAGATTTTGACAGATTATATTCTAAGGCATAGAAACGAAGATACTCTCATAAAAATCACATTTACTCATAATCTTATTCTTAATGTATACTAGCTGTACATTGTTTGATATTTATTATCGTATCAAATACCGTTCTTGTAATATTTTCTACAGGGAAATAATCCAGAGGCGAGGCAAAACTTTAGCATGATTTACATTGTCACTAAATGTCGATGAGAAAAAAAAAAAAAAAAAAATAAAGATGGCTGATTGTAAAAGCCGATTGTTAATGGTACGCCGAGTTACGTTGTCGCCGACTGGTCGATGGCGGAGTATAACTGTTGCAGAAGAAAAATAATATTTGGCTTCTTGTTAATGGTAAGAAGTTTTGAGATAAAAACCTAAACATCAATTGAAATATAAATAGAATTCTTCATTACATTTTGCCAAATGTGGACATTATTAGTTTGTGAAAATATGTGTATTTTTCAAAGATGATTCACGTCGCGGAAGTTTTAGAAACTAAATGCATAACCTTTTTTTTAACTTTTCGGTTTTGTATTAGAAGAGAGAACGAAGTGAAGAAAAGCAAGAAGAAAAGACTAAACATCAAACTGTATGAAGACGAAATGCATAGTTGTAAGCTAAAAGAACAGCCTAACATGCAAATTACAAATTGGTGAGTGTGGATGCAGACCCCATACAGTTAGTAAACTTTTAATTTCTTTTCCTTTTTCAATACGGAAGTTAGTGAAAGAAAGCAAGAAATGGCTAAATATCAACTGCGAGACGACAAAATGCATGGTTGTTTGCTAAAAGAACAGCCTAATATGCAAATTAAAAATTGGTGAGTGTGGATGCAGACCCCATACAGTTAGTAAACTTTTAATTTCTTTTCCTTTTTCAATACGGAAGTTAGTGAAAGAAAGCAAGAACTGGCTAAATATCAACTGCGAGACGACAAAATGCATGGTTGTTTGCTAAAAGAACAGCCTAATATGCAAATTAAAAATTGGTGAGTGTGGATGCAGACCCCATACAGTTAGTAAACTTTTAATTTATTTTCCTTTTTCAATACGGAAGCTAGTGAAAGAAAGCAAGAAGAATTGACGAAACAACAATTGCAAGGAGACGGAATACATGGTTGTTGCAAAAAGAACAGCTTAACATGCAAATTACAAATTGGTGAGTTCGGATACAGACCCCATACTTTTAGTAAACTTTAATTTCTTTTCCTCTTTTAATACAGAAGTTAGTGGAAGAAAACGAGAAGAAATGTGTAAACATCAATTGCAAGACGATAAAATGCATGGTTGCTAGGAAAAAGAACAGCCCGACATGCAAATTACAACTTGGAGAAACCATAATGCAAAATGTACAACAAATTTAATATCCGGGAAGTGTTTTAACAGAGAACGGAAAGTGCATTACTGATCCCCTAATGTGTCTTTAGACAGTGAAAGATGCATTTCAAAAGCTAAGCAGAGTATTAAGAAACAGAAAAATTTCCTTCGATACAAAGAAAAGAGTATTGAAATGTTATGTCATATCAGTCCTCACATATAGCACTGAATGCTGGACAATCTGCTCATAGATGAAGAAGAGAATTGAAGCAACAGAAATATGGTTCTACAGAAGGATGCTGAGAATGCCATGGACTGAACATCTGAACAACAACGAAGTCTTCGAGGAAATGGAAACAAAAAAGACGTTTATACTTAACATCAGGAAGAGACAGTTGAAATAGTGCATATAACAAGGAAAGAGGGCTTAGAAAATTTGACACTCACATGACCACTTGAAGTTGAGAGGGACAGAGGAAAACAATGCATAAACTACCTAGAGAGCTTGAGTAAATGGGTGACGGAACAGAGTTTAGGAGAAATATCAAAAAGACAACATTTATTAAGAGCTACAAATGTCAGGAAATTGGGGAGAGCCATAATCGCTTAAGTACTGAATGGGCAGAGAAGGTAGAAGAAGATTAGAAGGATCAAATCAAGTGTTACATCCAGGTGCTAATGATTGCATGAAACAGTCTGTCGCCTCTGAGTGCTGACTTCAATGTTCACTTTTATATTTACATACGTTCTATCTCTGATATTCAACACTTTATTCCATATATATAGCATACCTTAAAACTACATTTTTTTTCTCTCTCTATCTATCTATCCATCTATCTATCTATCTATCCCGAAGGGTATTAGCACGTAAGTGAATGTAATGGATTCGACTGGAATTCGAACTCGGCTCTGCGATTCCTCAATCCAAGCCGCTATCCATTACTCCACCGTGCCTCCTCTTCTTCTCCTTCCAGCTATGGGTAAATAGCGGGACAGAGTGGGTTCTAATAGCCTTGGATGGCAACTGGTCTAGGAGAATTCAAAACCTGCGGAGGATCGTTTGGGGACATTGTAGCACGCAGTGCACCAGGTCTCTGAATTCGTCCCTTCAAAAAGTGTGGATGGTCCTGCACGAAACCTTCACCTCTATAATCGAATCTCATGTGCTGTTGTCGAGCTGTCGGTTTCCTGGGAACTGATCAGCTTGATCCTCATACGTCGAATTCGACGGGAGAGTCGACTATACATATATGAGATAATGATGATGGACTCTTCCGTCGATTTCGACGTATGAGGATCCGGCAACCTCATTCCGTTTTTATGCTTGTGTCGTATATTACACTTCAGTGACGGTTGTGACCCGCATACAAGTCCACATATTGTGTAACAGTGAGAATTTCGGGGCATAGCCACAGGAATATTTGTTGGTGGTTTTCGTCGTTGCCTTTCGTCTCTTAGCCAGTCAATTCCTCCACTTATTCTATCCAGGGCAACTCGCTCGAAGTCAGTATGAGTTACTCTTCAGCTGTTTTTTTTTCCAACAGTCCTTTGTACACTGTGAAGCTGGCTATACATGAGGACCTTAGGTATTCTGTCGTCACCCATCCTTGCAACATAACCAGCCCAGCGAAGTTGTGATTGCATCAGGAAAGTCTCAGTTCCAACAATGTTGCATTTTTCGAGCTCAGCATTGGTCACACTTTCGTCAAATGTATAGCCAAACACAGTCAGTATAAAAACAGCAACAATATAGTACACTAGCTTCATTTGACGTCAAAAATCTCACCAGAAACAACAATAGTCCATACAACATAAATTATGCAAATAATTTCATTCCTTCACTCAAATCTAAAAATCTCAAAAAGATTGTTTCAAACATGCGAAACAAATCCCCGTTTCTACGACTATAGAAGAAATACCTACTCCACCCTAAAATGCGTTTAGCAGCATCTACACCTTTCGCTTGTAGACTCTATAAAAAGCATAAACCTTACAATATTCTAGAAAAATATTGTGTATTCAGTTCTCTATTTTCCTTAATGTTTGTATATTACTGTATCATCAATACCTGTATGTGTACTAATATGTTTGCCCACACGTGGACGACTGTAGTACAAACATTAAATGTCGCTGTAACAAGTAAGTACAAATCAACGATTATCGTAATCATCTGAAAAAGGTTACATATATGTAATAATAGATATGTTTGTGCATATGTCTAACAGATAAATATCAGCTAGAGTTGGCACAAACATGGAGAACGGTCTAAGCTCAGTAGATAAAGTCGTTTGCTAAGGCGCTGGTGCGGTTTTTAGCTGCAGTTCTCTGATAATATGTGTCCTTTGGATGATTTCTTTACATCGTATTAATCCTGATTTTATGTGAAAAATAAGCACTTGACTTTCTTGAAAAAAAGATGATGATATGAAAATAAATAACGATACAAAACAAAATAATGAAAGTATCAATCATTGAAAAATACCTCCGGAAATACTTTTTTCTAGCGAATATATATATATATATATATATATATATATATATATATATATATATATATATGTGTGTGTGATTTTGTCCATATATATATATATATATATATATATATATATATATATATATATATAAATAATTGATTTTGTCCATTTTCGACGCATGCAGCTTAACAATAGGCCAAAATTGATCTTAAAAGATGTCAGAATTAGCGAGTAATTGTTACTTCATTTTCCTTTTTGCATTTAAAATCCGAAGATAATTGCCCAGGGAGAATTAATCACGGTAATCTTCTGTTGGTCTGCCTCATAGAAAATTAAAATAAATGTTAAAACGAATACATTGATTGTTATACAACAAGATTTTTGTTTTTTAAGCAGGCGAGTAAGTTGAGTGAACTTAATAAGGACGATCAGAAAACATTTAAATACTCACACACGACTCCTCGTACCCATAAGAAAAAAGCATTTAAATAACAGTGACACACACATGCCCACACGCGTTCGAGCGCACACATGCGGGCGCGCACACACACACGCGCGCACACGCAGAAACACAGACACAGACACGCACAGTGACACACACACACACACACACACATATATATATATATATATGAATATAAATATAAAAGTGAACGTTGAAGTGAAAACTTAGAGGCGACAGGCTGTTTCATGATACGCACAATCGTCAGGCCGCCTAACGATTCCGTCTAGCATGAAACAGCCTGTCGCCTCTGAGTGTTAACTTCAATGTTTACTTTTATATTTATATTTACATACGATATATCTCTGATATTGAGCCCTTTATCCCCTAAATATAGCACACCTTAAAACTATATTTCTTCATATATACATATATATATATATATATATGGTGGACTCTCCCGTCGTATTCGTCGTATGAAGCAGAACCAACCAGACTTTTTGAAGTGTCAAATACAGAGACCTGGTGCAATACGTGCCACAAGGTCCCCAAACAAACTTCCGCAGGTTTTGAATTCAGAGATGTCCTTCTCTTAGACCAGTTGCCATGCAAAGCTGTAGAACCCAGTCTGCCCCGATAATTCCCCATAGCTGGTAGAAGAAGAAGAGCATTCATACCTCTCCCAAGTGTATTAGCACGTAAGTGAATTCAATAGATTCGACTGGAATTCGAACTCGAGGCTCCGAGCTCTCAGTCCGAGCCGCTAGCTACACACTACTCCTAGGAACTGAGCTGCTTGACCCTCATACGTCGCATAAGATGGGAGAGTCCACTATATATATATATATATATATATATATGTAATAATCCATTGGTATAATCGAGGCGAGTCTTATCAACACAACATAGAATCACAGCTCACCCCCAATAGTTATCCAATTACACACCCCTTTCTCAAAATAAACAGTACACTACAAGTTGATACCAGAAACAGTTTGAAAAATCCTACGAATTTTAAAATTAAAAGGTGAAAATGTTCATCTACTCAAGGTATCGTAATTACAATTGTAAAATATATATATATATATATATATATATATATATATATATATATATATAATGAAAAACAGACCACTTTAAGGTACCATTACAATAATTTATTTCCCCGAATCCTTTTTAAAGGACTCCGGATCATCAGGTAACAATTAAAAGTTCTTTAAAAAAGGATTTTGGTGAAATAAATTATTGTAAT
>CAHIKZ030000102.1:750000-797500 GCA_903632075.3 Acanthosepion pharaonis | reverse complement strand
ACCACGTTCCGTGTTCCATGACTATGAAATAACAATCGACATAATATATTTCTGATTAACATATTTGATAAGTATTACAGTCTATTTCTTCATGTGTCGTGTCCCATCAAAACGTGGGCAATCATGGCTCTCCACAACTTCTTATCATTTGTAGCCCTTAGCAATGTTTGCCTTGCTATCTCTCCTATTCTGCTATCCATTTACACAAGCTCGTTAGGCAGGTCATCCCCCGCTTTCCTCTGTCCCTCTTCTTTCAATCTTGTGAGTGTTAAATTTGTAAGCCCTCTGTCCACATTATGTGCTTTAGAAATTTCAACTGTCTCGTTAAATATATGTGTTCTTTTTATTTCCGTTTCCTCTGAAATTTCGTCACATTCAGTCCATGATATACTCGTCATCCTCCTGTAGAACTACATTTCTATTGCCTCAGGTCTCTTCTTTATATTGTTAAATGATAGTTTAGCAGGCTTTTATATTTAGAGAAACTGTATCTCGGCTTCGACTTCTGCAGGTTGACAGATGGTGTCAGATGTGAATCATAATAGGAAAGTCGATATCTATTGGCTGAGCTAGAGTGGGAAAGAGATCGGAGAAAAGGTTCGTGAGAATTGTTTCTTACTCGTCAAGCGATGTAGACGTGTTCTCTTTCGTGTCCGAAACGGCTCCCCAGTGGATACTTAGATAATGTACATGTCGACATGATTAATAAAAATAGTTAACATTCTGTGTTTGGAGTATGTCGTTACCGAACCGAAACGATTAGTGAAGATAAAAAAATCTGAACTGAGATCATTCACTGTTTTCAACATGCAACAATATGTGACACACATAAAAAAAAACCCTGTTTTCTGTAAAACACGTTTCATTTGGGTAGCGTGGATTTTGGTTTGTTTAAATAAAAGTATTCTTCTGACGACACCGGATTGCTTTCAGTCTAAACTGTCTTATATATTTTCCATTTCGTTTTATATAAGAGTCCTTAGAATTTGTCGCACCGAATATCTATTTGAAGAAGAAAAATACATTTAAAGTTTCCATTATTGTAGTTGCTTGAGATGCAATGCTAAAAGAAAAGCATACAGACTCCACAATACCGAAAAAAGAAATTATAAACATTTCATAAAATATTACACGTGCATAGCTATGTATATTCTAACGGCGAAAGGCTGATGCCACATTCTTCTCGCTTCTCGCTACGTATATTCTCATGGTTATCATTCGGTCTATGTAAATGGGATTTATGATGGGTTGGAAAAGGTTGGTTACGGAGTTTAGTGCATCCGTTCTTTTGCGGCTGAGTAGATATTTGTGTCAGTGTGCAAATATGGAAATGTTCTTTTTCAATTGGTTCTATGTCGAGGTTCTCTCATTTTTTATGAGAGAAATTCACCAATAGGAATCAACTTGTAATATTTAAATCTTTCATCGGCAAAGAAATATTTTTCCCTCCAGGGCATCATGACGGGAATATTTTGTTCGTCTCTCTATGCATAGTATTTTGTGTTTATTTAATGCCTATTTCTGTGTAACACCATTTTTCTCTTACTTTCACCCCCCTCTCTGTCTCTCACTCGCTATATATATATATATATATATATATATATATATTCTGTTCATATGTTATTTTTATAGAAATAATTTATTTAAGTAAATGCCCTGTTTTTAATAATGAAACAGTATTAATTACATTTACCGGCCTTAATGTTCGAGCAATTTCGTAGGAAATATGTGTTTCTCCGACAGGAGTCGAGCCTGTAACACCAATGGAAGCCATCATTTGACCTGACGTGCTGTTACCCATTTAGCCACATAGGAGCGTCCGGTAAGTCCGAATTTCTGCTTTATAAACATACACGTTTGACGATTTTTTCTCGATCGATCATATCTGCTCACGAAATATATCTTAACGTAAACAATGAGAACATATGAAATGAATTAAGTCCAAGAATTATTTTAATATATATATATATATATATATATATATATATATATATATATATATATATATAGAGAGAGAGAGAGAGAGAGAGGGAGGGAGGGAGACAGATGACACATAGACAGAGACAGACTGGGAGGAAAATTGAGGAAAGGAAGACTGAGAGAGATGAAATATAAGGTCACATGAATCAATATTGCATGGCGACTCAGCTTCATGACTCAAGTGATATTCAGACCATGAAGATGAAGATCCCACTGAAGGTAAATTGACAGCTATTATAGGCTACGTTGTCTATCTATACAAGTGTTCCATCGCCAATATTGATCATTGATTGACTGGAATATGATTGGCAGGTGTCCGTCATAAATACAGACGAACGTGTAGGTAAGGGATATGTCCCGGTAAGGGATATATTTGATCGAAGTAGCTAAGTGGCTTTGGCTACTGTAACCAAGTAGTAAACGGTAGCAGTAATCGACTGGTACTCGTCGTAGTCGCAGGTAATAGGTATAGACCAATAGGATAGCCAATGGCGTAGTTCAATGGGCGTCGTCATAGACTTAAACTCTGTCGTACCTACACGTCCGTCTGTATTTATGACGGACACCAGCCAATTATATTCCAGTGAAGGTGAACACAGGTGTATGCATATTCCATTATATCACTTTATAAGTATATTCATTCGTAAAATTAATTACTGTCGAAACGGCTGAAGCAATAATTAAAATAAGGGGGGTAAGGGTTAACAATTTTTATCAATATCTCAGTTACTTTCGGAAAGAGGTCAAGTTAAGGTAGGTTTGAGGTGTCTAAATAAAAGCGAATGATGACATTCATTATAAACATCGTCTAGTCTATTTCATCGACAGAAAGTTACTGGAGTTATGCGTTATTGCTACATTGTTAAGTGTCTAAAAATTTTTTCTGAAAGGGTTGTTTGTATATTGAACTAGAATTTGTTTTTGTTTTGACGACTTCATAGAGTTTTTTATCTTATGATTAGGTTAAGCTTTTAAACCATTTATTAGACAATGAACTTTTAATTTTTTTTATGCTAATTATTTAATGCGAAAATTTGTTGATGTCGGCAAAAAATAATAATAATAATAATAATAATAATAATAATAATATATATATATATATATATATATATATATATATATATATATTGTTATGGTCCAGGTTAGGACCAAGGAAGAACAACACGAACACAAGAGTAGAAATAACGAAGGTATATTACACGAAATAATAATACAAGATGTGGAAGGTGTTAGTATGACTGTCAGTCTGGTTTGGAGTGAACTACTATCGGCTCGACTCGATTCGTCCCCCTCTCATGAGAGGCGTAGTATACATATTGTTAGAAAAGAGTTCATTCTGTAGTTATATGTATGGACCCATGACATATATATATATATATATATATATATATATATATATATATATATATATATTATAAGTGTTTTTTTAATATATAATCATCGCAACGCAGAACTTCCCATGTTTGTGTGCTGCTGCTCTAAATATTGTTTCAGTCAATATATTTTTTTAGAATTCCTCACGTCTATATTACATAAGATCGTCGTTTCTACCCGCTCTCCACATGACCTGCTAAATAAATCAGCCAACAAAGGTAATATAGATGAGTCAAATGCACAATAGACGGTCTATTAAGAACAAAAGTAATTCGATTCCGATATATGTGTCCTAAGATACTCCAGCGAAATATAATAGGCCATTGCTTCTGAAACTATCTGATATGGCAGACCGGCATTTTTTCCCTCAATCTGTCACGTACCTGTAATATTTCGTGGTAATATTAATTTATACCGGAAACGATATATATAACTATTTTTTATTTTACATGTATTTTGCAAAAATAATTCAATATGAAAACACATAAAATGTAATAAGAAAATAGTATCCTATTAACACAAAAACAAAAATTATATAACCTTAATCTTTCCTAGTGTGAAAGATGAGCCTGGCTTTTCTTTGTCTGTTTATCCAGTTGTGGTTCAATTGAGGACACTGCCTGTGACTGGCTACAGTAAATACAGGGGTGGGACAAAATAATTGGAACACTTTTTAAATTCAAAGAAAATTTATTTAATATGGAATTGGTCCTCCTTTAGCCTCACAGACAGCTTTAATACGTCTAGGAATGGAATCATACACCTTCCTGACTTCATCCAGAAGAAATTTCAGTCATTCTTCCATTAAAACTTTCTCCAGCACTTTACGACACGACGGTGGAGTATAGCGGCTTCTAACTTCTTGCTCCAAAATACACCACAAATCTTAAATAATATTGATATCTTGAGATTGGGGAGGCCACTCCATGTGTTCTAGCCCACTTTCATGCTCTTCATACCAATTCTTAACCACTCAAGCGGTTTGTATTGGAGCATTATCGTTTTGGAAGATGCAGTCACCATCAGGGAATAAAGTCTTGGCCATTGGATGAACATGATCTCCCAAAATGTTCAGGTAATCTTTGCTGTTGATTCTACCATGCAGGGCAACTATTGGACTGAGACATTTCCATGATATGACGGCCCAAACTATCACTGATCCACCTCCATGCTTCCCTGTTGGAAGAAGGCAGTCAGGGTTGTAAAAAACTTTGGGCTGCCTCCACACAAAACTCGCCCTGAAGTTGGAAAAAGAAAGACTGGACTTGTTTGAGAATATGACTTGCTTCCATTGGTCTGCAGACCAGGCATTGTGATCTCTGCACCACTTCAACCTCTTTTGAATGTTGCGAGTGGAGAGAAGAAGTTTCCTCACATCGGTTGTTTCATGATATTCAGACTTATGGAGCTCACAGTGAACAGTTTTAGTAGAAACTGAACTATTCAGATGGTTATTCAACTCTGTAGTCACTTTGGCCGCATTTGTCCGATGATTTTTTGCCACATTGCGTTTCAATGCACGTCAGTCCCTGTCAGTAAGTTTGCAAGTCCGGCCCGAATTGCTACGGTTGCTAAAGATCTTGCCCTGTTTCTCGAATTGCGTCATAGTTCTTGATATGGTAGCTCTTGAAAAACCAAACAGTTCAGTAACCTTAGTGATCGAGGCTCCTGCCATGCGATCTCCAACAATTTGCTCTTTTTCAAACTCGGAGAGGTCACGCATTTAGCTTCAATTTTACTAAATTTTAAAAATAAATAAGCAAAGATAGTAAATTAGATAAATAAACGTATTTACAATAGATATAACCTGCAATTACGAAGTTTTAGTTAAAGTTCTTAATATAATAGGTCTTTGAAATATAGGAGTGGAATTTGCACCTGTTCCAATTATTTTGTCCAGCCGCTGTATAAGCAAGACAATAAGCCACACACAGACGCTGAAACAAACGTGTTTTGAATAGGAATAAAACACATTTGATTCCATATGTTTTTTTGCGGTTGTAATTTAAACAAAAAAAAACATTCATCTAAATCTACATTATTATAATTATATTGTAGCCAAATAATCTATTTCGAAAAATACCAAATTAAATAATTTATTTCAGATTGCACCAAATATTTTAAGTTTCAGTAAAATTTGTACTGATCGTACCAAAACCTTCATTTGAAAGCAAAAGCACCGTTTGGCTGACATCTACCAATTCTTCAAATGATTCTTAGCATGGTCTGGACACTGGGTGCGTACTGGTAGCTAATGGTTCGCTTTCCGGCACCGGTCCGCGGAACACCACTTTAAGTAGCACTGTAACACTATCAATCATAGACGAATGATTTTGAAAACAACTTTAAAGCTAGTAAACATGCGTATTAGTAGGATATAGAATATGAATGAAATTGGTCGCGCGGAGAGGATGTAGAAAGGGCAATCTTATGTAATATAGAGCTGGAGAATTCTCAAAGATATATTGACTGAAAAAATATTTACAGAAGCAGAAAACACTAATTATATAATTTTACTTAAGCTGTGAAACATCCAGACACCAATCAATGTTGATATATATATATATATATATATATATATATATATATATATATATATATATGAAATGTGTCTATAAATAAAAATATATATATATATGTGTCATATATTATATATATTATTATTTATATATTATGTGCGAGGTACTTATGAGAAAGCGCTCAATATCAGAGATAGAACTAACATATTTGGTTGGATTGATGTGTGTTTGTTAGTCAAATTTAAAAAAAATAATCAGTTTGTCTGACGATCGCAAAAGCGTGAAACCCAAAGGTTACAAACTCACATCAATACAGCCATAAATATATATATATATATATATATATATATATATATATATATATATATATATATATATAGTTAAATCCTAGACCAATTCTGTGGACAAGACAAATTGGTATAAAATGACAATCTCAACTGTCATTTTATACCATATATATATATATATATATATATATATATATATATATATATATATATATATATATATATATGTGTGTATTAAAATAATAGGAAAAGAAGAATGAGATTTATAATTCAGAGTATTAGCTTATGGAAACGATTTTAAATGACAACACGTTTCGTCTTCGTGAGTTATGTTGGCGTCTTCAGGTCAGAATAAAAAACGAGGCTGTTTACTTTTTAAAATTGAAGCCAGGCATAATAATATCAACGATCATAAGAAAAGTAACATCAGTATCATGCGTCATATAAGATAAAAGAGAGAATAACATGGAACTGCATCAAATACTTTAATTATAAAGAAAAAAAAAAGAAAACGGATAAAAAACAGTTTTTTTTCTTTCATTCCGACCGGAAGTCGTCACTCTAGCACTCAGACATAACGGCCATAATAGAAATACAGTTTTGTCTTTCATTATGACCCGAAGGGATCAATCTAGGACCCGAAGTGGAAACGTGTTGCCAAAAAAAAAAAGAAAAAAGAACGAAAAAAAGAAACCTTTCCCACTTTCTCTCATTTCTCCAGCTATCATCTAAAAGCGTACATTATATTACAGCTAAGAAGAGAACTATATAAACAGGCTTCGGAACTAAGAACCAATCATAGGAAATAGTCCTTCGAGGAAAACCTAGGGTAATATCATCAGCTTAATAATGATATATCAAAACCAGACTGATGACAACTGTGAAATGTATCTAGATCCTTTACTTGAATCGTGTATAAATAGAGGAATTCCTACCGGTCATCTGCTATTCGACGACGCGACTGATTTGGACGTTGTGTGTTAGACGCTGAGAAAATCTAATGTGGACATACCGGTACTTTCCAAATTTTATCTAGCTTCCATTCCCATGGCTCCCAAGCCACATCGTTAGTTTTCCCTCCAGTAGTCATTTGAAGACATGTCTTTCTTCATAAGCATACTGCAAATTAGTAACAACAGCAGGAAGTACGCACATGCATTTCCGATTGTATTAGATGCCATTATATAATATGTCGCCATGTAAGAATGTATAGGTATATTGCAACATCTGTAGAGAATTGGCTCCGGTAGAATTCGTTGTCATGCAACAAAATAAACTAATGATTTCGTGTATATCTCTTATACTAATTGTATTCTCTTTTAATGTGTACGTGTTTCATAAATGTAAAGTTTCATGTAGTTTTTATTAAAAAAAAAAAACAGAAAAGAAAAAAAATCTTGATTTCAATGTCGCTCCAGTACGATCTGTTTCTTTCTAAATGTGCTTTACTAGTCTTTTTTCCCTCGCCGCCAGTCTGGGTCATTCTCTCACCTCAAAGGGATTATATTGCCCAAGTTGGAATCCTAGCCTCCTCCTTTCTAATCGTCTACTACCGCCCCCGTTTCCCCTAACTGTCTCCTGAATCATGCCAACTACCCCAACGCGTTGTTACCGCCCACTTTGGGAATCCCAACTACCTTTTTTGTATCCGATCCCTCTTTACAGTCTACAGGATCTTTTCACCGCCAAAAGGAGGCGGTACCACTCACTTTGGGAATCCCAGTTCTAAATCATCCGCTACAGTTTTGAGAAGATGTCTTTAATTCGAAATTAAATTAACTCGTTGTTCTTTTTCAGACAACTTGGAGCATAACACTGACTTGGTTTATTTCTAATTCTACTGAGGGCCAACTGAATTTTCTCTTCTAATTCCAAAGGATTTCAACTGAGGGCCAACTGAATTGCCTCTTGTCTAATTCTAAAAGAATTCTACTGAGGGGACTGAATTACCTCTTGTCTAATTCAAAAGAATTCTACTTCCAAAAAAGAATTGTCTAATTCTAAAAGAGACTGAGGGCCAACTGAATTGCCTCTTGTCTCATTCTAAAAGAATTCTGCAGAGGGGACCAACTAGAGGTCTCAAAAAGAATTCTACTGAGAGCCAACTAGATTGCCTCTTGTCTAATTCCAAAAAGAATTCTACTGAGGGGCCAACTAGAATTACCTCTTTCTAATTCCAAAAGGAATTCTACTGAGGGCCAACTGAATTGCCTCTTGTCTAATTCTAAAAGAATTCTACTGAGGGCCAACTGAATTGCCTCTTGTCTAATTCCAAAAGAATTCTACTGAGGGCCAACTGAATTGCCTCTTTCTAATTCCAAAAGAATTCTACTGAGGGCCAACTGAATTGCCTCTTGTCTAATTCTAAAAGAATTCTACTGAGGGCCAACTGAATTGCCTCTTGTCTAATTCCAAAAGAATTCTACTGAGGGCCAACTGAATTGTCTCTTGTCTAATTCTAAAAGAATTCTACTGAGGGCCAACTGAATTGCCTCTTGTCTAATTCTAAAAGAATTCTACTGAGGGCCAACTGAATTGCCTCTTGTCTAATTCCAAAAGAATTCTACTGAGGGCCAACTGAATTGCCTCTTGTCTAATTCTAAAAGAATTCTACTGAGGGCCAACTGAATTGCCTCTTGTCTCATTCTAAAAGAATTCTACTGAGGGCCAACTGAATTGCCTCTTGTCTAATTCTAAAAGAATTCTACTGAGGGCCAACTGAGGGCCTAATTCTAAAAAAGAAAATTCTACTGAGGGAATAACTGAATTGCCTCTTGTCTCATTCTAAAAGAATTCTACTGAGGGCCAACTGAATTGCCTCTTGTCTAATTCTAAAAGAATTCTACTGAGGGCCAACTGAATTGCCTCTTGTCTAATTCCAAAAGAATTCTACTGAGGGCCAACTGAATTGCCACTTGTCTAATTCCAAGGGAATTCTACTAAGGCCCGAGTGAATTACCTCTTGTCTAATTCCAATAGGACGTCTTAAACGATCAAAAATTAACGGGCAACCAGTCACAACTTGCTTATCGACGTAAAAATATTCAGATTTCTGTGTCGGAAGATATGTTCGTGTGTCATGTTCTGTCATTTAGGACTTGATTGTACTAAAGTCATGTTTACATTAGCGCGACTACACATATGCCTGAAGGAGTTGGGACGCTGAGAAATTTGAATTTAAGTTAAATTATTCTTTAAATATAAGTTTGGGTTATATATTCTACCTGGGTTTTATTTAGTTACTTTTTTTCCTAATTTACTTCCAGGTTCTTTCAAAATGTCACCGTTTTTTGCAGATCTTCTGTTATCTCAATGTGTGATATTTAAAAAGAAAAATGATGGAAACATAAACAAAATGAAAAAGCAACTAAGTGAAATCGGCAAGTCTATGTACCCAAGACCATAAATTAAAGAAAATGTAAAATTCTTAGCGTCCTCTTCGTGCGTATATAGAATCGCAATGATGTAAACCTCACTTCAGTTCAATGAAAACTTAAAGGACGAAACTTGTCAAACGAGAACTTTTTTCTACTTTGTCATAATGTTCTTTAAAATTGTTCTTGACATATAAAAATGTATATATGTTTTTTCCATTCATACATACATACATGCATATATATATATGTAAGCAAATATATGGATATAGATCCGACAAATATGAAGAAAAATATACGGAAAAAACAAAGAAAAATCCTAATATACAATTATGCTGTTTTAATGTTAATATAATTCTAACGTCGGACGTTTCGGTCTAGTAGACCATCTTCAGGACATATTCATAAAACGTTTTTACAACATCGCCCACGTGACGCCGACGTGACCATATTGAAACGGAACGCTGGTCTTGAAAAATTTCAGTTATCTGTTTTGAATAGTCTTACTCTTATGTCCATCGTCTTTTCATGTTGAATTAAATATAGTCTAATGTTAATTGTGTTTTATGAATATATCCTGAAGATGGTCTACTAGACCGAAACGTCGGACTTTGAAATTATATCAACATTAAAACAGCATAATTGCATATTAGGATTTTTGCTTGTTTTTTCCGTATATTTTTCTTCATATATATATATATATATATATATATATATATATATTCATTTTTTAGTAGAAGGATAACTCTGGATTCAAACCTGAGTAGGGTCGTTTGACAAAAGAGGGTAACAGACGATATGTATGTAGGTTGTGTATGTGTGTATACGCATATGTTTTGAACATAAAATATAGGTCCTTAAGTAGATTAGATAATCGTTATATTTATCTATTATATGTTTATATTTGATTTGTAACCTGTAGTCGATATTAATTTTGTCAAATTTTCTTAATTACACAGCGGTCCTTTTAATAAATGCCCTTCAGTTTTAGTTTCCCCCGCCCCATCTCTCTCCCCTTTTTCTT
Organism: Acanthosepion pharaonis; assembly: GCA_903632075.3. Classification (NCBI taxonomy): domain Eukaryota; kingdom Metazoa; phylum Mollusca; class Cephalopoda; order Sepiida; family Sepiidae; genus Acanthosepion; species Acanthosepion pharaonis. The sequence continues at coordinate 786,942 of CAHIKZ030000102.1, read as the reverse complement.
TTCTTTTCCTCTCTCCCCTCTTCTTCTGATCTTTAAGATGAGATCGTCTATTGTGTGAGTATGTCACCACAAGATGTATCCTTTCCGGTTACATCTTTAATGTATTAGACATCCGACAACATTCATATTTCTCTCACTTAAACCGTCTTTGACGCCCCTCTCTAAAACTTCTCTCTGTTAAATTTTTATCCCCCGCCTTCTCTCGTCTCTTACCCCTCTCTATAGCTCTAACATTCGTCCTACACTCTCATGCCCACTCTATAAATTTTATTTTTATTTCCGAGTTGTTTTTTTCTGTTTTGTTTTTTGAATTTGTAGGTCTGATGAATTAGATCGTATTTACGATTCAATAGAATAAATTATGACCATGGAATACTAGTGTTTAAGTGTTTTTTATTATATATATATATATATATATATATATATATATATATATATATATACAGTGTAACCCGGATATAAGAAAACGGATATAAGAGAAACCCAGATATAAAGATTTTCTCTGTCCCAAAGTGTTCCCATACTTACCTAAACAAAATAGACCAAACCCGGATATAAGAGAAACCCGGATATAAGAGACTTCTTCTCCGGTCCCGGAAAACTCTCTTATATCCGGATTACACTGTATATATATATATATATATATATATATATGTGTGTGTGTGTGTGTGTGTGTAGGAAAACGGTTTTCTAAAACACAGAACTACTAATGGAACGTAGAAAATGGGATAGGGGAATGAAACCAAGAAGTGTCCTTTTGAAACTACATTTGTACACAAAAAGTAAATCAACAATCTGTATCTAATTGTATTGTTCTTTGGGCTAACCCCATGGGAAGTAGCACTAATATTACTGCTATAAACGCTGGTGAATTTGAGATAGAAATGGTACAACTTAGAATTATTTCTGGAAAATATACAGAGAGAATAAAAAGAGAACATTAAGAAGGAATAAAAATATTTCCAAGTCTGCAAGAAATGGCTTCTTACAATTCAACGCAGACCAAAACAAATTGTATCACATCATTCTAGAAAAGACCAAAAAGAAAATTTTCCCCACGTTAGAATCCAAGAAACTAGCAAATGCGAGAACAGTGTGACGTCAATGGTTGATATGTTCTTCGTCAAATGATGTGCTTTATTTGTTGTCAGTTCTTGAACTAAAAAAAAATTTAAAAAAAAAATGGCACGTCATGCCTACAAGAAACAATTTCAAAAGACGCGAAGAACATTGTAACAATTTTTACCTCACATGAAAGGAATTCTAACGATTTACAAAACCACTTAGCCTGGAGCGTGAATGGTGCTTCGTTCTTCTATGTGCCGCGTCACTTCAGATCATAAGCGATCATGGCTCTCCACTACTTTCTTCCTCGTGTGGCTCATAGCTGTTTCTCTTTCTTTCCTAAGACCATCCTCTCCCCTTTCTGCCATCCGTTTACACAAGTTCGTTCGGTATGTGGCCCGTTGCTTTCTCGTATCTCTCTTGTTTTCAATATGCCCCGTGAGTGTTAAGTTTTTCAAGTCTTCATTATATGCCCAAGGAATTTCACTGTCCTCTTTTGATTTCTCGGGGGCACAGTCCGATATACGTAATATACATTGTTTAGTAGAAACAATGGGATACTATTCAAATAAGATGTATCCACTATAATAACGCTGAATATATATATATATATATATATATATATATATATATATATATATATATATATATATATATATGTGCTGGACTCTCCCGACGTATTTGACGTGGGCAGACAATCTAAACATATAATTTGATTATAGTGATGAAGGCTCTGTGCAGAACCAACCACACTTTTTCAAGGGCCGAATACAGAGGTCTGGTGCACTACATGCCATCTCCGCAGGTTTTGAATTCAGAGTTGTCCTTCTCCTAGACCAAGGCTATTGAGCCCAATCTGTCCTGCTATTTACCTATATCTGGGGAGGGGGAGAGGAAGAGCATTCTCAAGGGTATTAGCACGTACGTTTACATGGCTGGAATTCGAACTTGGGTCTTCGATTCCTCAATCCCGAGCCACTATCCATTATATATATATATATATATATATATATATATATATATATATATAGAGAGAGAGAGAGAGAGATAAATATTGGGGTGAACGAAAGAAGAAAAGAAAGAAACAAATGAAGAAAGAGACGTGTGTCAATGCAGTTACCTTTATCCATAATTTATTACAGGCAAATAGATGCATCTCGATAGGTGTAATGTATGCATCCCGAAAGCCACTGTGGATTCGATGTGGCAGTACATGTTCTCTAGCTGTCTCGGGCACAATAGCCAGACAGAGTCGATCCCTCTACACACCTTTGTTGAATTCAAAATTGTTATTCTCTGAGACTATCAGCAGTCACGATCTATGCTCAGAATGATATCAGAAAAAGCAATACAAATGCAAAAGTATGCATAGGTAAGTTTTATAGATTAGATAAGTTTTTTAGATTTATACAAAAACGTTTGAAGTACGTCACAGAGAATTGTCAGAGCTGTTAGGTAACCTTCATATATATGGGAAGGGTATCAGAATAATCCAGAATATATATTCGCAGCTAGCCGCCTTCATACGGGTAGGATGTGAGTTCAGTAAACATACAAAAATAAAAACGGGTGTAAGACAAGGAAACGTCCTCTCACCAGAACATTTCAGCCTACGCAGCGAAGCCATCCTGAGAGAATTCCTAACAAAATTTATTAATGGCGGTCAAAACCTTAACAACATAAGATATGCAGATGATACAGTGTTGATAGTAGAAACAAAAGAAACTACATGATCTCCTACAGAAGGTTGTGAAGAAAACCTAGCAGAAAAGATCAACCAGCAATTGCATGAAGACCGGATCCCTGGTTGTTAGCAGAAGAGAAAGCCTAACATGCAAATTACAGATTACAGATACCGAAATCCAACAGGCGCATCAATTTAGATATATGGGAAGCGTCTCGGATTGAGGAATCGGAGAGCCGAGTTCGAATTCCAGTCGAATCCATTACATTCACTTACGTGCTAATGCCCCTGGGAAAAGTAATCCTCTTCTTCTCCACCCAGCTCTGGGTAAATAGTAGGACAGACCTGGTTTCATAGCTTTGAATGGCAACTGGTCTACCGCAGAAAGAAATGGCAACCTACAGCGTGAAAAAAAATATCGAAAGATACATGGTCGCCTAAGCGTGTATCACGCATGGCACATAAATGACTGACTGATTAACAGATGAAGGAAAGTGCAACACGGTCATCTGAAGGCGCATTGGCATAGCGAAAGATGCCTTCCAAAAGCTGAGCAAAGTATTAAGAAAGAATAAAAATATTATTTGAAACAAAGAAAAGAGTACTGAACTGCTATGTAGTATCAGTCTTCGTATATGGCAGTGAATACTGGTTGCTCTCCTCAGAGATAAAGAAGAGACTTGAAGAAATAGAAATATGGTCCTACAGAAGGATGTTGTGAAGACCATGGATACTTATACTTAACGTCATGGGCACATAATGAGGAAAAAAGGCTCCGAAAATTTGATACTCACATGAAAGATCAAACGTAAAAGAGACAAAGGAAAGCAACTCACAACCTTCTTGCTGACAATCAGTGAATGGATGACAGGTTAGGATTTGAGAGAGATGGCAGAAAGACAAAAATTCTTAAGAGCTAACAGGAAATTGTGGATCGCCAACGTCTTGAAGAGATATGGCGCATAGAAGAATACTCTTCTAGATAGGTTGCCCTAACCAAGCTAAAAGATCCAATCTGCTTTACTATTTTTCCAAAAACTGTTGGGGGAGAATGGATTCATGTTTCTGAAGGGCATTAGTACGAAATGAATCAACCTTGGTTGGAATTTGAACTCGCCTTACCGATTTCATTTTTCCGCGCCTTTAATCGTTAAGTCAGTTGCACCTGTATCGGCGTCATCCATACGCCATTAACATGCTAATTTATGTATCTAGATCTACAGATAGATGTATAGATAGAAAGACCCTGAAAAAAATATCAGATTTTCTTGTCGAAGACATGCATAAAAATTACCTTTTACGCATTCATCTACACGCGACCTTTTGCTTTCCCGTTGAAATAGTCAATCTTAAATTTGATATTTGTATTCCAGTGGCTATCACCTTCTTTTTTTTTTTATCAATATCTCTTACTCTGATCTAGAGATCAATACACAGATGTTGAGGCGAGAAAAGGAACCTGCGTGTGTACGTGCGCATTTGTATGCCTATTTTTTCAGCTCCGCGCATGATTTTTTTTTCTTTTTTTTTTTATTGTTGGTCCCGGTTGGCTGTGTACGCGCGCGCAGACGCACGTGCGATCGTTCGTTACTTAAGGATCTGTCCACCATGCGATACCAACCACGTGTCGCCAAGTGTTGAGTCACGAGAACGTCGTCAACCGAATTTTCAGGATTCTTGATTCATCTTTTAAAAACGAACAGCCTATTCTATTCATGTCTTCCTCAGATCATTTGGTAATTCCTTCAACCATAGTGACGTCACGACCGAATATGCCCCCCCCACTTCTCTATGATGCCCTAAATTCCTGGTCTATGGTGATTCTTGTTCCTTCTTTCCCCTCTTTAAAGTTGTCAATCGTTCGTGTCGAATTGTGCAGCCGGCAGCACTGTGCTTCCGTTTCCTTTCTTTTTCGTTTCCTTCCTTCATTCTTTCCGTTGTTGTCTTCAATTAAGAAATACTTTCTTTCGCAATGGTAATTTGTAACACTACAATTGAATAAAATTTGCACATTTCCGTTTTTTTTTTTTATACTTTTTTTCTTTCTTTTATTCGTTGTCTTCATTCAATCTTCCATTTGTTCTTCATTTCTCATTCATTCTATCCTTCTTATCTGTTTCTTTTTATCATTTATTCTTTTTACATTTAATTTTGAATTCTTTCATCCTTATTTGAAAATTTTTCATTGAACATGAAAGACGGAACATGAAAGACGGAACGAATGAATAAAAATAGAAATAAACGTAAAAAAAAATAAAAGTTGTATAAAAATGAAAAATAATGGAAATATAAACATTTTATTTATTCTTTCGTTTTTATACATATTTTTTTTTTATAATTTTTTTCATTTCATTTATTCTTTCTTTCGTGTTGAATTTTTAATTTCATTTTTTCATTGTTTACTTAATAATATACTCATCTTCATCTTACCCCTCCTCCTCCTCCTCCTCTTCATCTCCTCCCTTCATCATCCCCCACCTCCTCTTCATTCTCCTCCTCTTCATCCTCCTCCTCTTCATCCTCCTCTTCCTCCTCCTCCTCTTCATCCTCCTCCTCCTCCTCCTCTTCATCCTTCTCCTACTCCTCCCCCTCGTCCTCCTCCTCCTCTTCATCCCCTTCTTCTTCCTCCTCCTTCTCCTCTTCATCCTCCTCCTCCTCCTCCTCCTCCTCCTCGTCCTTCTTCTATTACTACTAATAATACCAGAGAAATTTTCACGGTATCGATTTAAATTCTCTGATGAATCTTAATTCTATAGTTAACGATTGAATAACATCCTTGTATTTAGGCTTAGCGACGTTAAAAAATATTGCAGTCTCCTTCTATGTGCCATGCTCCTCAGAAGGTAAGTGATTAAGGCTCTCCACGCCGTTCTGGCTATCATAGTCTATAGTAAAATTTGTATTTTTACTATCTCTCCCCATCCCTGTTTTACTAACCATTTACACATGAACAGGAGGAGGAAGGCAAAGATGAGGATTTTATTAAGTAATCAATGAAAAAATACACCTTTTTCCAAGGAAGAAAAATAAAAAAAATTGAAAAACAAGAGAAATATATACAAACGGATATTGAAGACAGAATGAAATAAAATAAAAACAATGAAAAAAATGAAATTAAAAATTCAACAAGAAAGAAAGAATAAATGAAATGGAAAAAATAAAAATAAATAAAATACGCCGCTTTACTCTTTCCTTCTTACTTTCAATATGTCCCGTTAGTCTCAGAATTTTTCAAGCGCTCTTTCCACACTATTACCCATGAATTTTCACCTGTCTCTTTTTGGTGCTAAAGTGTCCATTATGTTTCCAATTTCTATAAAACTTCGTTGTTGCTCACGTATTCAGTCCATGGAATTATCAGCACCTTTCTGTAGAACCACATTTCTGATTCCGCAAGTCTCTTCTCCATCTTTGATGAAATGATCCAACATTCACTGCCATATAATATTACCGATATTACATAATAATTCAGTTGCCCTTTCTTTGTTTCTAATGAAATTTTACTATTTCTTAATACTTTAGTTAACCTTTGGCAGACATCTCTCGCCATCCCAATGCACATTCTGATTCCGGTGTCGTATTTTCCATCCTCTGTTAAAACAACTCTTAAATATTTAATTTTTTTTTGCTTGTTTAATTTTGTTATCTGTCTATATTTCTGAGATAAGGTATTGTGTACACTATTTACATTATTCGGACTATTGTCCTCATCTTTGTTGCCATATTTATTACAATGTTTTGACCGTTGTACATTCCGACCTTCTTCAGGTGGTTCACAAATGGTTCAGTTCGACATTCCAACCACCTGAATAAATATGTCGACAAAGATGAGGACAATAATTCGAACAATGTAATTAGTTTAATTTTGTTATCTTCAATTTGTAATACGCATGGTAGAATGTATTTGTAATACGCATGTTATTTTATTGATTAACATACATTCTGTCTTCTTGCAGTTGATATTTAGTCCTTTCTTCCCGCACTCTTTTACTATATTCTGTGTCTGCTACCAACACGGGATGTGCAATTTCTCTCGAAATTACTTCACTGTAAAGGTTGAATATGTCTGTTTAGAAGACAAAGCCTTGCCTTACGCCTCTTACTGTTTTCTTGTGTATTTACTGACTTCATTTTCTATCCGTATGCAGGTGGTTTACTCCTAATAGGCTCTGTAAACAGACGTTAAACACATAAAAATGCTAGCGCTTCCTCTTTCTTTTTTTGATCACCGCAGTTAAGCAACGTCGAGTCTGGTCAGTAACTAGACAGAGAATACCAGGTGTTGTGAACTTGGATATGCGGATGGTGTAATGGATAATAGCTTGAAATTGTTAATTGGACAGCTGAGTTTCAATTCCCATTGGGTTCGTTATTTTCACTTAAGAGCAAATACCCTTTCGGAAGGTATGAATCAACCTCTTCTCTACCCACCTATGGGTTAATTGGTAATTAACTCCCTAATTAACTCCCCTAAACTCTTACACTCTAAAAATATTTTCTGGCTTTAAATAACCTGGAAAGTGTTGATAAACCATAGAAAACGAACCAATCAGTCACTCAGTCAATTGTTTGTTTGTTTGTTTCTTTATTTTCCTTTGATTTACCGAAAACCAAAAAGTGCCTTTGATATATCTTTAATTCCGTCTATCCACTGGGGGTGCAGAATTAATTTCAACTCGGAACTAATTTCAACTCGGAACTAATGGTTAGGGTTGAGGTTAGGGTTTGTAAATCAAGTTGAAATTAGTTCCGAGTTGAAATTAATTCCGAGTTGAAATTAATTCCGATTTGAAATTGGTTCTGACTTGAAATTAGTGCTGTCACCCATCCACACAATCTAACAGGGAACGTCCCTTGTTTGTCTGAGGGTGTAACCTACGCACTAAATGAATATGGTCCAAACAGAATTATAATATGGTGTTAGTAATGATAATAATAACAGCAACAACAACAACAATAATAATAATAATAATAATAATAATAATATACGTAGTCGCCTGAGAAAAGGCAAGATAGGAGAAGTAAAACAATGCAAACTAAAGAGTTGCTGAAGTCATCTAAAATACGGAGATAATTAATGAAAATTTGTGCAATCTTCCTTTCATTCGGCCCCCTAGAGATAATTAGTTGTATTTGGTGCGAAATGCATAATTAAATGAGGTCTGCACAGTCTCAAGCCTTTTTTTCTATCTCGAAACCTCCTGAATTCTTTCCAATGTCCACACCTAATGACACTGAAAGAATTAGAGAATTAGAGAAGAAATGACGAAATTATTAAAGGCAACGAAAATGCAGAGAAAATCTCGAGCGATTTATTCGGCGCCCACTGATTACCTCGAGATTTTCCTTGCGTTAAATAGAGAAACGATAATAAAACTAATAAGCAGGTTAATTTTGGTCATCGTAAAGAAAGAAAAAAAAAGAAAGATTGTCCTTGAGGGTAATTTGAAGTTCCAGGAAGTTAGAGAATAAACTGTAAAAAAAATCGAACAGGAGAATAGAATTGTGATTTATCAGAAAAAAAATTGTGGCGCATCAATACCTGAAAGCATTTCGAACATACCCGAAGGACCTTACAAGAAGAAATCAAAACCCGTCGAGGAATCAAAATCATCCCGACGAAAGCATTACAGCAGTCTTCTATTATATTGACGAAGGTACTGTAGTGGTAAAGATGCTGACACTTGATTTACAGCGGCAGTCAGCAAATATTTAGGTTTGAATAGCCAAAGAGAAATCGCTATGACGATAGTGTCGCGATCGGTTCTATTCTCCACTGTTCAATCCCGATTGGTTGACCGACACTTCTACGGTGTGCAAGGTGACTTTAAATATAGTAAGAGGCAGACGTTCACACTGACACGAGTGATCTGATTTCGAGCCTAGGTATAATGATCCGATTTCGAGCCCAGGTATAATAACCCAATTTTCAAGGCAGGCAAATTGGAAACTGCTGTAAATCAATATTTCTTCCCACATTTCTCAAAGTTGAACTTCTTTTGGCTTAAGAATTTATTTCGAGTGGGTGAAGAAGTGTAAATCAACCATAATACATTAACTGCAGCGGCAAATAACGTAAAAAGGAAAGAAAAAGCAAATGCAATGACCTAAATGCAGAAACTACATAATAATGTGAACTTGAAAGAGAGGTCATCAAACCTTGTGATATGAAGTAATATATATATATATATATATATATATATATATATATATATATATATATTAAAATTAATTGATTTAAAGTATGGTTTTTCCGCTACACAGCTCTAACCATGTTTCAAAAATAGAAGCTAAAAGCCCCGAATTTAATTTTGCAATTAAATTAAAAGCATTAGTTCCATTTCATCCTCCAGCGAATTTTGGAGTAACTTTTAAAAAATTACTGGGTTTTAAAGACACAGCTAAAATCACGTTTCCATGGTTACAGAATATTCGACATCAATTGGACAAGGGATGTCTAGGTTTTCCTTATGTAAGTATCATTGTATCAGTTATTAGCGACAATTTGGTAAGGGGTAGGGATGTATTTTTCAATGAAAACATATCTATAAGAACACAGAATTATATATCTTACTGTTCTTTCTATACATACATATATATATATATATATATATATATATATATATATATATATATATATATATATATGGGTGACCGCTATACCAGTCATTATTGGCCCCTTGTAACAGTCTCGAATAGCATTGTAATTATTTTAGAACAATTGGAACGCCTGAGATACCATCGTTACAAATATTAACTAAGACAGAAAAAACCTGCAACTTAACCCATTGATTTGGGATAATATAATTTTCAGTAGTTTAAGTTCTATGCCTTGGTATTATTTTTATTAGTAACCCGTATGTAACTATAATTTAACCGGAATGCCAATAAGTCCCGTTTTTTATGTTGATTGTTAGTTCAGTTCTCTTTGTGAGTCAGCGTAAGACACTCCTTCCATCAACCGATCTGTGACCAGAACCTCTTCAGTCTGAAAGGCTAATTACATATTTTTCTCTTCCCTTAAAATGTCGAGGAGGCTTGTTATTCATCAAGTGTTTTGTGAAAGTGATCGCTCAAGCTTAGAGTCATGATTTGACAGTGAAGAAGAATTTACTAATGAGGTTACGATTGATAATTTATCGAATAAACGAACAAACAAATACACCAACTAATTCGCAAAGTGCTGTCTAGGTAGCGTGATGGTTATTGGCGCTAAAGAGGGCCCTGAGAAATCGAGTACAATTCCAGCCATGTCCGTTGTATTCAATTTAGAAACTTGATCTTGTAAAAGATTGAAAAAAAAAATCGTTCTCTAACCCACCAATTATGGATAAAAATAGTAGAGCAGACTACAGTCTTTATCTTTGGTTGAGCAAAATATAAAAAAGAAGGGCAAGTCCAAATTGAAATTTGTTCAGTATGGGGCGGGGAAATCTGCTTCTAAAATCTTACTTGGTACGGAAACGGAAGAGACATCGGCCTTAATGGTAAATTTTCGATCTCGTATTCTATGGAGAAATTCCATATTTGAAAAATATCTCAGTCAGATTGTCCATTCATAGAAAAAAATAATTTTTATTTGCAGGATTTTCACTTGCAAGGCTTACTTTTTATTCACGCATTTTAAAATCATACTCAAATGAAAAAAGAATATTAAGTCAAAAATTTAAGTTTCACAAATTGTACGAATTATTTTAATAAAACGGTTTCACAAATTGTACGAATTATTTTAATAAAACGGGACTAGCTGTAACTAACACGAGTAATAAAAGGCGATATTTCTTGGTAAAAAAAATGAGCTGCTTCCTCCAAATGATGTTTATAGTAACGAGTGGATGGTTTGAAAAAATGGCCGTAGAAATTGTGCCCTCTCCGTTGATGATGAGTGGTCGGAAACATTTCCCCGCTGGAGACAATAAAATTTGACCGATACACACGCCAAGCGTTGTGCCATTTATTATTAAAAGCCCATTTCTGCTAGTTGAAAATGAAAATTGAAACGGTGCGAATTTAGGTTATTAGCGTGAAGACAGCCAATGCTTCCTACTGCGAAGCGACAGCCATGGCTCGCCAAACATCACCGAACCACAGAAGATGTATTAACAATGCTACAGAGAAAGGATGAAAATAGTTTAGACTTAATTAATTGCCCGTCATTGAGTGAGGGCAACAGTTAACAAGCTTGTTTGTCTAAGCAACCCTACTAAATAGTGAGTTCCATCCTCATTGGGAACCTTCTATTTGTTACGGCTAAGCTTAGTAAGCGGAAAATGCCCTGATTTAATCTTCAGGGAAATAGATTATTTACGATTGGATCAATGACTCACCACGTATGAAATAATAAATGCATAGAAAAATCACTGGAAATAAAAACCTCTGAACAAGTGAATTATAGACATGTCTTTAAGTCCAATCCTCACTTTGCAACCATGACAAAGTTCAAATGCTTTTACAAAGCCTTGTCTCTAATTAATTATTTCCAAACCTGCAACCACTTTTTTACGGAACTTGCCGACCTCTTTGTTATGTATCGATATTATCATGACAAAGGTTCAGACGGATTACGATTATTTAGTTCAACCAGTTCAGACATTTACAGCGAAGTCACGTTAGCCAGGTACACCAGTCGACTCATCTTCATTTTCTTCATATTTCATCGGTAACTAGCAAGTTCCAACCAGGTATGACCTAAAACTACATCCGACAATGGAGTCTCGACTAGGGGACAGAATTAGAGTACCCTAAGCCATTGTTACCTACGGGTGATCCCTGACTAAGATCTAGCACCTGTTTGCGTCCTACAAGGGTTACAGTATTGTTCTTGCGTGTGCGTGAGTGTGTGTGTGTGTGTGTGTGTGTGTGTGTGTGTGTGTGTGTGTGTGTGTATATATAACTCATATAGGTGGAGGGCCGGGAGAAAAAATGTGGGAAGGGGGAAAAGGAATTTTTGTACTGATCACTTCAAGCCAAGCACGCCGCCATATTCCTGATCAGATAGAAATTGTGCTGTGTTTCCTTCCTTTTTTTTATGGAAAACTACACTGCGGGTGAACCGGTAATCATCCGCGATTGGACAATAAATTGCCAAGAAGAGTCGTATAGTGTGTATTTCGGAAGATGAAAAAAGTTGTAGCTGACGGAAGGTACGCAAGTCAATACCCGATCAGTATCGGCTAGGTGACCGTGGAGAGGGTATATGATGGTGAATGAACTTCAGCTTGAAACATCACTGATGATTTACACTAAAGTATCCAATAGATGTATTTTACGAAACGATTTTTCAATCACTTTTTTACGGAACTTGCCGACCTCTTTGTTATGTATCGATATTTTCATGACAAAGGTTCAAACGTATTACGATTACTTAGTTCAACCAGTTCAGACATTTACAGCGAAGTCACGTTAGCCAGGTACACCAGTCGACTCATCTTCATTCTCTTCATATTTCATCGGTAACTAGCAAGTTCCAACCAGAGACCTTATTTCTCAGAATTATAGGTTTTGTGAACAGATTTTCTTATGGTTGCTTCCCTGATCTCTACGATCTTAATATAATCAAATCTAGAGTCATTATAAATCCTACATGTCCTCATAATCTGCACTTCTACAGTTCTTTCTGACATCCTCCTGTTACGCCCTTGCAGCAACCTCATTCTAAGTGGCTTGACTGGCTCTTGAGCGTTGTATTTGTTAAATTGTAGTGTCAAGACTAAGAAGTAGAAGAAAAAGAAGAAAAATAAAAAATTGATTTTGGTGATGATAACATGACGAAATTAAAGTTTATAAGTGCTTGTACATGTTATGTCTTAGAGATAAATTCGGAAAATGTGGCAGATATAATTCTTATCAATATTCTTGTCAGGTCTTATCAGAAGATTTTATCCTATATAAAATATCATATCACCTCCCCAACTACTCTCTCATTCTTTTTGTTTATTTCTTTCTTTTCTTTTACTCACTCGTTTCCTTTTCATCACCTCTTCGTCGCTGATTTAATTTTCTTTTAATCATGTTCTTTCCTCCTCATATATATTCTTGAATCATGACTGCCTGTTTTATTTCAGGCTTTATATTCATAGCTCAACTTATCACGTGTGGTATGAACTCTAATATAGTGTAGTTTGTTTGAGTATCCTTCTGATACCCTGGTGGAATACTTTACATTAGTCTTGTAACCTAGGGAAGGTTACTGAACAGAATAATCAATCATTACATTCTATCTTCTTAACTCCTGTATACTTATTGTCCTTTCTCCTTAATAATGTTTAATTTTTTCTCATATTCTCTCTCATTCAATAACACCCTTCCATCTTAGTGGATTTATTGCTTAGCCTGGGGTGAAATGATAAAACAATTACGCACGGTTACTTCTAATATCTTGCATAGACGTTTCTATATGCAGTTACCACAATTACAATTTTAATCTCTGATTACATGACACGTCTTCTGTTTGCATTTTCTGATAAGAAAATGTTCTAAAAACTCTCAGCTTGAGATTTGAAGGCAAATTGTGCTACACAAAGCAAAAGCAAAACATGACTAAGGCTTCAACAACAAAACAACAAACAGGAATAATAATAGTAAATTTTCTATTTACATACCAACTATTTTTAGTAACTGAACAGTACTAAAAATAAGAACGAGAGATATCGCTTGAAATGTCAGTAGAACAAAAACAGGCTCCCCGACCGTAGATTAAATAAAGAATTCAGTTTGGAATTCCATCAATGTTACCCGGATTAATATCCATCTGATAAAGGCTGGAGAGAAATATGAACGAAACGTTGTGATAAAAACAACAAAGATGGGGACAATAGTCCGAATATAAAGAGTGTCAAATAATAAACCCTCCATCCCGGAAATAGAAATAGAAATAAGTATTCTAGTTGAAGCAAGCTTGAGCCAGTATGGCGCGTATAATTGTTGGACAAAAGTGCTTGCTAATTGAGGTAACAATCCCTGTTGATGGAAATATTTCAGTCAAATGGTGGAACAGATTAAGTAAATACGTGAATTTTGAAATCTAAATTCAGAAAAGGTAGCATCTCAAAGCTAAGACAATCCAAATTGTTATAGAGAGACGAGGAATATGAAAACCGAGTTAGTTTGGCGAACCGAATTTGGTTAGAATGCAAATCAACGGATTCCTGGGTACTGTTCATGTCTTCAGGAATTTTTTTTCTCAGTGTGACAAGTTATTGCAGAATATTTAAAAGGCATATATTCCTATAATTCGTATGCATATTCTCATATATTCACAGAATTCTACAGATTTATCAAAGAGTTCTCTTTCATATTTCGAATGTTTTATGATTTTACTGAATTTTATACTCGTAGCATAATATAAGATTTTCAAACTCAACGTTTAATTTGTAGTTCCGTGTATAACGATAAATTACATCCGGCAGCAAAACCTTTGGGACGTGGGATTGGTGCTTTTGAAGTGTGTGGCTAATAAAATCTTTTAATTGCTGTTGTTTCAGGTCCATCTTGACCTGGTGTTAGGGTCCCAGATATGGGGAAATAATAAGCCCTCCAAACATGTCCCCTGATGGCGTCTGTATCTCAATTCATGAACGGGAATAGTGATAGAGTGTCATAGCCGGGTTGTTTCTTTTTTTTAGCTTGAAGTATGAGACAGCTAAAGTAAATTGGCAGTCACATCTAGATATTTGGGCACACTCACAATCGCAGCAAACGAGGATATCCTACCTGAAGGTATATCTAAGTCTGCCCTAACTTTATGCTTATTTATGCAAAAAAAAAAAAAATTCATATCGCGCATAATTGGATATCTTTTATATTCCTATTATACCTTTATCAAACTGAGTGTCCTGATGGATATATAGGGTCTCTTATGTTCGTAGTCCAGCGTCACATTTTTGGTGTGATGCTGTTTCTGTTGTGGCTTTCGCACTCGGATCAATTTCCAGCTACACAAGAAACCTTGGGGATACTTGAGATCGTTGTTGGGAGTGTGCAGGTGGTAGATTTGATTGGAACAATTTCTGGAAGAACTCGTGTGTTGAGGAATGTGTTGTGGCTAGGATTTGGGAACATGTGATCATCATTATCCGACCGATCATCATCTCAGTGTCGGAGAGGATATCAAATAATAATAATAATAATAATAATAATAAGAAGAAGAAGAAGAAGAAGAAATCGAAATCAACAATCCTTGTTGTAGTTGGATCCCTAGGATTGGTTGGAAAAGATTCCAGTAGACTAATTGAAAGGATTCCTGGAAGCCCATGCCTCAAAGAAATACAAAAAATTCTTATCACAAGTACAGCCCACAATTTACGAACGGATTTATCTATGTAAATTTTTTTTTTTTTTTGTCAGTGGAAAGTGTCATGATGACATTTCTAACCTTAGGTCTCTAGGCGGGACCCGGAAAGAAATGTGTTCACGCCAGAAATCAAAGGAAATAAAAACAACAACAACAACAACAACAACAACAATAATAATAATAATAATAATAATAATAATAATAATAATAATAATAATAATATTATTATTTATTATTATTAATTATTATTATTATTAAAAAAAAAAACTTATATCTCTGTAAAATATGTTTGTGTTTTTTTTTAATTGGTTAGTGGAAAATGTCATGATGCCATTTTTTAAACTTAGGTCTCTGGGCGGGGCCCCGGAACGAAATGTACCTCACCAGAAATCAAAATAATAATAATAATAATAATAATAATAATAATAATAATAATAATAATAATAATAATAATAATTGAAAACAAAAATTATCAACGACTACAATAGTTAAAGGTTTTTTTCCCTCCTTAATTATATGTAGATAGGGTCGCTTATCGCCCAGTTCATTCTCTTCCCCCATCTTTTGAACAAGAGCAGAAGTTTAACCCTTGCTTCAGGTTTAGGATTGGGTTTCCTGTTTTTTCTAAAGTTTACTTCAACATCATACTTCTAACGTCTCCGTCTGAGCTCTGAAATCTTATTTACTAATTATTTTTCCCTTCAATAGGAGTAGATAGGTTCGTCTCTCGCCCGGTTTACACACCTCCCCAGTCTTTTGAACAGGAACAGCGGTTTATCACTTGTCCGCTGTTTAGGATCAGGTTATCAATTCCTTCTGAAAAAAAAGTACCTCGTTGCGTCTTAGTGACATTGTTTGCTTGCTTGTGGCGAATTGATTAAAAAATAAGTTTGGGAAAGACTAGGAGGTAAAATAATTGCAGTTGCAATCATCACTGGAGCCTTGGCTGCGTTGTAGAAAAGAGAAAAATATTTGTCCATAAACACCCGGCTGAAACGAAGAGTGGGTGAGTGTCTCATATATAATAATGTTAAACGTGATCTCTTTATCTCTTCTTGGGGTCCGATGAATACGTTTAGCTGGAAAATAGATTCATAACCAATAGCTTGAAAGATCAAACTACGAACCATTTCCTTTTCTTTAAGTGGCACTAGTTGAAAGAAATTGTCATTGTAAAACTGTTGTGAAAAGTCGTAAACACAAACCTGTCAAAGAACACATTTTTTAGGCTTTCTCTCTAGATAATTCGCTTGTTTTTTAGATCGTAGAAAGATAGGCTTCTTATTATAGGCGTTATCTCTCAAACACTCATTGACACAATATCTCACCCTAGTTTTTGATATTTCGCACGAATAAACTTTGAACATTTACGAGGTGGGAGACGATGTCCGAACAATTTTTTTTTTTTTTTTAAATACGTTGCTGCGTAGAATGAGTTAAAAAGATAATATGACGTTTCCTCAGGCGCCAAATTTTTTCTTGCTCCCAAGTTAGAGGATTATATTACAAGAAACGCTAGTGACACTATCTGTAACGAAAATGCATGTAATAGCGATGTGTAAGAAACAAGAATATAGCTTATCTATTTAGAAGATGACGATTGTGTTTTTCTATTGTACTATCAGCGTTATATCTAGCCTTGGTGTATATTGTTACTTGCTTAATGTCAGCCAGGCGATGTGCGAGTAGCACAGCGATTATCAGCGCCGAAAGTAAGATTGGCGTATTAAGTTCAAATCTGAGCCGAGGTTGTTGCATTTACTTTCGCACAAATATTCTTATAAAGATAACGATCCATTTCCCCCCCACCACTAGCAGGGTAGACTGGACTGTTAATATTTTGTTTGCAAACAGTCTAAAAAGACGACTCTGCGTACTGGGTGTAGGGCTAGCAACTGCTTCTTCCTTCAGAACTTGGGCGATCATGGCCCTCCACATCTTCCTATCCAATGCATCTCTTAGTAATCTTTGCTTTTTTTTACCATCCCTCCTATTCGCCGCTCCTCCATCTATTCGCATAAACCCCTTAAGTAGGCGGTCCACTTTCACTCTTGACTCCTTCGCCATTTTTATGTCCTGTGAGTGAAAAAATTTCAAACACTCATTCTTTAATAGGCGTCCGCGTCTTGGGTAAGACGATAAACTACATCCGACAGCAAGGCCTTTGATCAGGAGGTTTTGAGGAGCGCGGAAGACCCGGGGTGGTAGCACCTGTTAGGGTCCCAACTATGGGTAAATAGTTAACCCCCCCAAAATGGGAGCAAAACACTATGAAAGTATAAAAATAGGTTTTAATACCATCAATACATATTTTGTAAAAATTATTACCAGCAATAAATTTTGGAATAAAAAATATTACCAGCCATACTTTTTTAAAAAATATTACCAGTAATACATTTTTGACAAAAAAAAAAAAAAAAATATTTCCAGCAATACATTTTTGGAAAAAAAAAATTACCAGCAATAATTTTTTGAAAAAATATTTCCAGAAATACTTTTTGAAAAAAAAAATTACCAGCAATACATTTTTAGAAAAAATATTTCCAGAA
Source organism: Acanthosepion pharaonis (assembly GCA_903632075.3). Taxonomy (NCBI): domain Eukaryota; kingdom Metazoa; phylum Mollusca; class Cephalopoda; order Sepiida; family Sepiidae; genus Acanthosepion; species Acanthosepion pharaonis. The sequence continues at coordinate 769,352 of CAHIKZ030000102.1, read as the reverse complement.
ATACTTTTTGAAAAAAAAATACCAACCATAAAAATCTTTTTGACATTAAATCACATGAGGTTGATAAGCCGTAAAGTAAAACAAACTAAACCAAACTTAATAGGTGTCCCAAAATTTTTAGCTGATGTTTATGAATCTGAATATGTACCTACGCTATTTCCATTTTCCTTAAGACATCTTCTTTGCTTACGCACTTCGTCACACTATTCTAATCATCCTTCTGCAGAACTACTGTTACCTCAGGTCTTTTCTTTATCCTGTTAAAACTGTCCAGCATTCTTAGATATATTGAAATATTGATACTTCATAGCAGTTTAGCACTAGTTTCTAACAAGGTTTTCCCTGTCTCTTATTACTTTACTTGATTTTTGGAATGCCTATTTTGTTATTCCAGTGTGCGTTCCGTGTTTGGTAAGACATTTTTCATTTTACACCTCATAAAAATCACAGAAAACACGGGGGAGAGGCCACTGCCTAACTTTGGGAAGATGTGGCACTATATTCCACTGAGAATCTACTGGGTTAATTATTTATTATTATAATATCACTCCTGATATGGAGAGTGAGATATGTTAAATTAATAACAAAAAATTGACGTCCTCTCTCATGATATAAATCCACAGCGAATTTTACCGATAATCCACTATTATCTCACCTTAGTTTTAGTAACTTTCTCCGCTAATAAAATAGAGCTTTATAGGGAAAATAATTAATTATAGGATTTTGAAGTTTGGGGCTTCAAATTTATTTCAGCAATTTTCAATGTACACTTTATATTATATACGTTATACTTTATAATTATACATTATAATTATACATTAAAATTATACATTATACATTAATATAATTATACATTACACATTAGTATAATTATACATTATAATTAATACATTATATATTAGACATTATAATTATGCATTATACATTAATATAATTATATATTATATATTATAGTTATTCATTATACATTATAATTATACATCCGTATAATTATACATTATAATTATACATCATGCCTTAAAATTATACATTATACATTATAATTACATATTAGTATAATTATACATTACACATTATTATAATTATACATTATAATTATACATTATACAATAATATTATTATACATTACAATTATACATTATATATTATAATTATTTATTATACATTATAATTATACATCCATATAATTATACATTATAATTATACATTATGACTTAACATTATACATTAGTGTAAACATACATTATATATTCGTATAATTATACATTATATTTATACATTAGGTATTGAGTGGTCACGCGTTAATCTAAGACTAACTGATAGAGTAGATGATAGCATTTACACTACCTACTTTCTCGGGTAGAATATAACAGTTACACCATCCGTATCTTGTTAATTCCATCAGAGTATTCATCTACGTAGAACCTGGTCAATACCTAGATTGATGACCATTTGGCAATACCAAGTGCTATAATCTTGAATGAGCCGGTGGTGTAATGAAAAATGGCTCGAAATTAATATCAACATATTTATAATAGGTATTAAAAGAGATAGGATTTATTTAATATCTACTTCAAAATTTTCATTCAACCTAATATTTATAGTGATAAAGCAAATACCAAATTTTTATAAAAGGTCAGATGAGTTAAGTCCCGGAGAGCGTAGCGTGTGACTGAAATAATGATTCGGGCAAAGGTTTTTATCCAATCACGCCCGGACATGTTCTAACCTCTGTTTTTGGAGACACAAATTAGAGGAGTTAGTCAATACCGAGCAGTAGAGGAATATTTAGGTATTCATTTTATACTGGTGATGAAAAATAAGTGAAAGAAATCTGAAGCAGCGGATTAACACTAAATTTAGTGTGATGATTGGTAAAAGAGCTAGTCTTATAAAAGTGGATTGTGATGAGAATTCTATGAAGAAAATTCTTTTTAAAGTTAGGCAAGCCAAAAACATGAAAAGCGTTTGCAAATATGGACAGATTGCGAATTTGGTACTCTCATATCGAAGTGTGCCACTGGTATGAATAGCAAATTCAAACTGGGGATTTGGGTATAAGGAAGATAATACTTTTGAAATTCGCAAGTTCCTGGCTTGTAAAATCCTCGTGATTTTTTACTATTTGCTAAATTGAACAAAAATGCCCCGAAATGATAAAGATTTACAGACATCATTGACAACGAGCCACACGTGACCATGAAAAAGATTCTGAAAGCAAGATACAAACACTCTTCCATTAATGGTATTATCACGTCATGAAGTGCATAGCTTCACAAGGGGATTACATGGAAGCTGATAGCAGCCAACAGTACCCAGATAAGTAAATCTTGCGTACTCAGGAGCATTTCGTGAAGTAAATGTTTCACACCTAGTATCTGAAGTAAGTAGATGATAACATTTGTATATTATATGTATCATGTGACCAGATATAGGACATATAGCGGTAAGAATTGAGAATGTTTACTTATTTAATATTTATTCATGCCTTATTTATTCATAATAGTATCTTCAGTCACGTGAATAAAGAGAGGATAGTTTAAAAGTTTCAACAAAAATGTTTGATTGCTGGTAGTATTTTTTCGTTAAAAAATATATTGCTGATAATATTTTTTTCCGGAAAAATGTGTTGCTGGTAATATTTTTCTTCAAAAATGTATTGCTGGTGATATTCATTTTCTTTAAAAATGTATTGTTGGTAATAATGTTTCCTCAAAAAATGTATTGCTGGTATTAAAACCTATTTTTACATTTTCATAGTGTTTTGACCCCAGTTTGGAGGTTAACTATTTCCCCATAGTTGGGACCCTAACAGGTGCTACCACCCCGGGTCAAGGTGACCTGGGAACACCAGCAATTAAGAGGTGGTTCCACGTTCCTCAAAACCTCCTTACCGTTGGACGTATTTTATCGTCTTACCCATGGATGTAGTTTATCGTCTTACTCTGGACGCGGATGTAGTTTATCTTCTTCCCCAGGACGCGGGTGTAGTTTATCGTCTTACCCTGGACACGTATGTAGTTTATCATCTCACCCAGGACCGTGTAATATTGGTTAACAGAGTATGGAAAATGCGAAATCTGAAGGCGCATTGGGAATAACGATAAAGATGCCTTCCATAAGTTAAGCAAGCTATAAATACAAAAAAAAGGTACCGAGGTTTTATGAAATATTTATATGGCAGTGAATGCTGGGCAATCTCCTCACAGATGGCGAAAAACTATATAAGAGAAATGTGGTTCTACAGAAGGTTGCTGAGAATATCACGGATCGAACGATGATATTTTAGAGAAAATGAACACAAAACTGATACTTATATTTAGTATCAGAAGCAGACAGTTGCAAACTCTAATCCACATAACGAGGAAATAAGGCTTGGAAAATTTAAAAGGCTCAAGGCAAATTGAAGGCAAGAGGGACAGAGGAAAGTATAACATAACCTACCTAATTTGCTGGTATAAATTGTTAGAAGAAGAGGGATTAAGAGAGATAGTAAAGAGACGGACTTTACAAATGAGTGGAAGTTGTGGTGGGCCATGATCACCCACATCCATGGACACGACATATTCGCAAAAGATGAATATATAACTGTTATTATTATTATTATTATTATTGCTAGTGTTAATATCTTTCGTTTTCTTTTAATATCATAGCCCTTTAGGACTAAGGCGTTTATAACTAACAAGGCTAGAAATTGTCGTCTACCCTGCTATATAATCCCTAGTTGGGGATAAAATACTTTTCTCGAGAAGACGATAAGGGTTATGATACTAACATATCCTTAATTCCATCATATTATCCATCCTGCTCAATGCCTAGATGGGTGATCACATGAGAAAGCCAGGTGCTATAAGCTTGGATCTAAAGGTGGTGCAATGCTCGTAATTTTTAATCGGAGAGCCGGGTTCCAGTTGGGTTACTTATATCCTTTACACGCAAAACCCCTTTGGGAAAAGGTATTAAGCCATCCCATCTCCTCCGACGATGGGTTAATACGTATGACTTTTATCACTAATTCATTATCATCTACAGAAAAAAAAAGACTTACAATCTAAGTAAAATATTTTCTAGTTTCTGCAAAGGGATTGATAAACCGTAGAAAATCAATAAATCAATCAGTAATCATTATTGATCCTCAATCAGTAATCCTATATCGATCCTATATTCCAGTCTAATATCACTTTTCACCTCGAAAGCAAAAAACCTCTTTCTATGTGTCGTGTTCTTTCAGAACGTAGGCGATTATGGCTCCCCACCTCCCTCTATCTCTTGCAGCTTTAAACAAGTCCACCCCTGCTTCCTCCCCCAGACAACTTTCTGTCATCCACTTGCTTAAGGCCGCTAGGTGACATGCGTTGTTTCCCTTGTCTCTCTTTCCCTGTATTGAACCGTGAGTATCCGATTCTCTAGGCCCTCTTTCCTCATTATGTATCCCAGAGACTTCAACTGCCTCTTCCTAATATTAAGTATAAGCCTCGTCCTTGTCTACATCCTCTCTAAGACCTCGTCGTTGCTCACACCCTCGGTTCATAATATCCTTAGCAGCCTTCTATAGAACCGCATTTCTGTCACCTCGAGTCTCGTCTTCATCTTTTAGGAAATTCAAAGAAATCCTCCTGTTTCGCAATACTCTGCTCAGCTTTTGGAATGTGTACTTGTCCATTCCAATACGTCTACAGATCTCAGTCGCATTTACCGTCCTCTGTCAGAACGCTTCGTCTGCTTCATTCTAGTGTTCCCGACCTGTAAATCGCATTTCGGACTCATCCTTTTACAGATGACCGTTGGGAGCCTGTCTTTCATTTGCGACGCTTTAACCACTTCAGGCACGATCTTTCTTTTAATTAAACGGGGAAAATAATTATTTCCTTTTGTGTTCATTTCTAAATTTTTATACTGTCTATTAAGTAGTCATAGATGTTAATTTTCACTGAGATTCCGCAGTTTAATATATTTGCGTTGAAATCTTTATTCAAAGCCTTTCAGAGTTTTCACTCTTGACTATAGAAACTCTAAGCATCCATCTTCTTTGTCCTAACCATTGCGCTGTTACAGGGAGTGCACAAAACCTGAGATTATGATATGATGTTTGTTTTTGAAACTATCTTTGCGCTTATCCGGGTCGTCAAAATGTACTTATCTTCGGAAGATAAACCCAAATCCCCAAGGATCCTGGCATTTTGCCAGCATGCTTGTACTTATGACGATCAACCATTAAAAATAAAACAATATTTTCCCTAAGGACCTTCTCTCCAAAATTATAGAACATTTCGGGGGATGGGAAAGAAAGCGAAAAAAATAAAACAACAAAAAAAAAAAAAACAGGGTCGGTTCTGAAGAGGATCTGGACGTGTTGAAACCTCATTAAAAGGTACAATCTTGATAGAAATATGAAACAAGGGCTTACCAAACGAGATATATTTCTTTGCAAAAAGAGGGAAGGTTTAGAATTAAGGATTTATCGTTTTCCCAGGGCGTGATTTCTAAGCAAACCTCATCATTCTATTATTACTAGAATTTCGTGTAACCTGAGCTGTTATGGGGAGGATCCATTAAATAAATATCTCAAAGGTATAACTCATTAAAAAGATTATCAAAAAGAAGAAAAAAAGTAAACAAAAAATTGCAAAAAGAAAACATCATGGCGGCAGAGAAATGAAGGAAGAATCCTGGACCTACGTTTTACTTCGGTCGAGTGCATTTGAATCCTGGTTGAGGTAGGCTTATTTTCGACTTGACTTAGTGCTGGCCAGTAAATTTATTACTACTCCTTTAAATTCCTGTATCTTTTTTCATCTTCATTATTAAAAAATAGGACATCTGCACGGCAGGTAAAAAAAAACAAACAAATAAAAAACAAGCAAAAAAAAAAAAAAAAAACGGTAAATTAATTCTTTAACTGTTCAATTTTCTTCCCTAAATCAGCAAATTTAGATTTTCAGTTTGCATGAAGAACCTTTAACAGAAGAAAATAATGTCAGTTTTAATAAAAGTAAGACTATTATATGTATTCGATTGTTAGTCAGTCAGTTACGTGCCATGCGTGATACAAGCTTAGGCGATCATGTATCTTTGGATATATGACTGACGAAGAAGATTTTTCCCGTAGTAGGTTGCCATTTCTTTCTGCAGTAGACTAGTTGCCATCCAAGGCTATAGAACCCGATGTGTCCTGCTATTTACCCATAGCTGGGAGGGGGGGGGAGAAGAAGAGGATTCATACCTTTTCCAAGGTATGTATCCTCTTCCTGTAATTTATAATGTTGTGAATATATATATATATATATGCATTGTGTTATCTGTGTAATATTAATTTTCACATTTTTTAAAAATATCACCTCTTCACATGTTATGGGGGATTTTTAAATCTTCATGCGTACATTTATGTTGCATTTTTATAGTACTTACGAAATATATTTATTTTATATGATTACATATAAAATATAATTTATTAGCGATAAAACCAATATGTGATGTAAACTTTTAAAGATGTCGTATTCATCATTATCTCTCTTAACGACAGAATATTTTCCATGCTATTCATGTTATTTATTTATATGCTGATTTCTCCCTCTCTCTTAGTTAAGCTGGAACACATTTTCTAATATCTGTACCGATAAAATTATTATTTTTATTATTAAAATATGATAGATAGATGGACTGATAGATGGCAAGATGGGAAGAAGAAAACAACACATAATATACACAGCGAGTTTGCTTAAATGAATGGCGGAACAGGGTTCAGTGGGGATAATAAAAAGAGAAAATTAATTAAGAGCTGCAAGAGACAGGAAGTTGTGGAGAGACATCATCTCATAGAAGATAAAGAATTAAGTCTAGAGACATAACTAAATGACTGCACCGTCCGTCGTGATAACCCCACCATCATAGAGGTTTTGTTTGTGTGTAGATTAGGATACAAAATGCACTACTTTATGTATTTTGGTACCCACCCCTAATTCGGAATAATTAGGACCTACCTATCATCTAGGGTATTTGGTATGGCACCATTGCAGTTCAATACTAAAGATCTGGTCTTTTAGATTCTACTATTGACCACATCGAAGATACTTCTGCTGATTTCTTCACATCATAACTCTGGTGGCTTCTGGGTGAAATGCGTTGCCAAAGGACAGCCCATGATTTTAGTCACGGACGGCTTATTGTCATATGAGCATCACATAGCCGTTCCCCACATTCATCACCTGGCAGAGACATGGGTAAATACAGATGCCATATGTGAAAAACTCTAAACTGAATTGGTGAAACTAATTATGAAGACATGTGTGAAAGAAACAAAAGAAAGAGACAATGGTTTATTGACTTAACGGCATATAATCTTGCATTCCGAAGAGCGTAATTGTCAAAACGTCTCTTGCGATGCAAAAATCAGCTGTGAAGGAAGTGATGTGAAAATCTAGAATATAAACGAAGTCTAGACTAACGAAGAAGAAAATACTTCACTTTGTTCTGTTACAACCGACACGGTACGCTGGTTTTCACTCGCTAATTTCCACAGTTTTTGAAAGACAAGAATACATATGAGTATACTTATACTGATAATATTTATATATTCAATTAATCGAATCTTTAAGAGTCAAGTTAGATGCGGCAGTGTCTTCTATTTTTTTTAATCAGTTGACCTCAAGCAGAGTATAAGTCTCAACCTCAAGAACCAATCAGAGATGACGAGACCTGATATACATGACAAAGGGTAACATGTATAGAGACAACACATATTCACCTGTCGCTCATCCAACTCACCTGGCTACCTGCAAGAAACTTTCCTCACCTGACTGGTGGCTTGTAACATGATCACGGCGTGACTTTGCCTTTACTGTCACATTGTAAGATACCATGTTAATGCCCCCCCCCCGCCCGATACAATACTTAAATTGAGAAATGGGAATGTCATAAGTTTGGCGCGTGACACACATCATTAACGTAGGCAGTTTTCCATTTACGTCACACTAAAGATGTTTTCTCAAATACTTGTCGCACCCTGCATAAATATGTGTGTGTATTTAAATATATTTGGAGCTGTATTTACATACAATCTCTGATAAAAATTGCTAGATCAAAGGTAAGTAGTCAGGCAGATCGAGGGATAAATAAATCAAGCAATAAAATTGGAAGATAAGATAATAAAATCGACATAATTAGATTGATCGGTCGATCAATAAAGTGGTAAATGCAACCAAAGCGGATAAATGAATAACGAGAGAAAGAAAGAAAGAAAGAAAGAAAGAAATAAAGATAGATAGATAGATAGATAGATAGATAGATAGATAGATAAAAAAAATGCTATAGATAGATAGATAGATAGATAGATGGATAGATAGATAAAAAAAATGCTATAGATAGATAGATAAATACGTAGATAGGAAAATTAGATAGATAGATAGATAGATAGATATGATGATGATGAAATACATATGAACAGATTGAGATGGGTAGGTAGGTAAGTAGATAGATAGATAGATAGATAGATAGATAGATAGATAGATAGATAGATAGATAGATAAACAAATAGGCAAACAAGATAGATAGATAGATAGATAGATAGATAGATAGATAGATAGATAGATAGATAATAAAATGGATAGATAGCTTGATAAACAAATAGGTAAACAGGATAGATAGATAGATAGATAGATAGATAGATAATAAAATGGATAGATAGCTTGATAAACAAATAGGCAAACAGGATAGATAGATAGATAGATAGATAGATAGATAGATAGATAGATAGATAGATAGATAGATAGATAGATAGATATGATAATGATGAAAAAGATATGAACAGACTGAGATGCGTAGGTAGGTAAGTAGATAGATAGATAGATAGAGATATATATAATAAAATGGAATAGATAGATTGATAAACAAATAGGCAAACAGGATCGATCGATAGATAGATATGAACAGACTGAGATAGATAGATAGATAGATAGATAGGAATAGACATATATTGGCATGAACATAACAATACATCCATCCAGACTCTAAAACACTTTCACGCGCTTTAATGGTTATCAAGCTTGTCTCGCTAGCTCAGTTACGACTCGAAACTGATTTCGTTCCCCCCTTGTGTATCCGCACATACGGCCTTGTGCCACACCGAAGCTACCTTAGAAAATTGCCATAGGCACACGCACACACACACACACACACACATATATATATATATATATATATATATATATATATATATATATATATATATATATATATATATTTTATATATATTATTTATATATTATATATGCGCGACAGTTAATGGAAAGCGCTCAATATCATTGATAGAGCTAACATATTTAGTTGGATTGATGTGAGTTTTGACCTTTTATATATATATATATATATATATATATATATATATATATATATATATATATATATATATATATATATATATATATATATATATATACACGTAAATGTCATATTCTTCAAGCCTACGATTAAAATAAAATCTTTCCATGTACATATGTATATCTATGTATATATATATATACGTAAATTTCATATTCTTCAAACCTACAATTAAAATAAAATCTTTCTATGTAAGTATATATATATATATGTGTGTGTGTGTGTGTGTGTGTGTGTGTGTGTTTGTGTATAGGATAGAGAAAATTGAACTGGCGCTAAATTATATATTTTCTGTCTAACATATATAGATAAGTAAAGACCATGCGATGAGTGAAAAAGCTTGCATTTTAACTAGTTAAAGCCAGAAGTTAACTATGACTGGGCTGCTGTAGACAGAGAAAGAATATTAAGTGAGTTTGAAGTTAACATAAAGCATAGCTAAACCACATAGATAGCTAGATTGATATACATGAACGTGTAATTATCTGGACTTGCATTAACTCCGAGTCGATATTCAAATAGAGAGATAGAGTAAACATGAGTGGAGAAGAATAAATCATTCTGCATTTAGGCAGGAACTGATTGAATGAAGCCATCATCAATTTTCTGATAAACAAAAGTACTGAAAATGAAATCGAAATTCATATAAAGAAAGTAGTTTGGCGAAAAAGTTCGTTTGCTTATCAAGTAGAAAAGTTACTTAATAAACTGAACAATTTCTGTGGCCAACCTAATAGTTTCGCCTCAAGATAATTGGTCTGTTTGCTCCGAAGTACCGAAATTACATTTGCTACTTGTAATGACTTTGGTTTAACCCTGCGTTCCGAAACAGTAGTACGTGTGGACTTCGATAATTCGGAATGCACCCGGCACTGATGAAAACATTTGTATTCTTGAAACGCTCGTAATTTTGTTTCATTCGCGGTCAGATGTGAAAAAAGGAGTCAGATATGAACGCGCGTCTAGTGTCGAGGTTTTATGCGCGGAAAGTGAACCTGGTGTGTTGCGTTCAAATACTACCTTAGATTTTTGTGTTAGATTTTATTTTTAACCCTTTTGAGCCCTGGCCACCGCTTTACTGACCGGTTGAACAATGGTAGAGAAAAATTACTTAATGCCCAGCTACCGAGTTGAACGATGGGTAAACATTTGTAACTTTTTTTATATCTACCCTAAAACAATACATACCAATACATAGTCTGTCTATATTTCTGATATGTGATATTATGTACATTATTTACATTATTCGGACTGTTGTCCTCATCTTTTTCGCCATATTTATCACAACGTGCCATGGATGTCAGTTATCAGGTATCTCCTGTTAATTTCCCTCTGAAAGTTCTCCACTGCCTCAACCGGGTATTGAACTCACTCTCTTTAGGTCGTGTCACTGGATCTAACCAACGCCTTTCAATACCCGGTTAAGGCAGTGGAGAACTTTCAGAGGGAAATTAACAGGAGATAACAGATAACTAACATCCATTAAACATGGCACGTGGAACTAGAACAGTCTACCCCAGTGAGCGAAATAAAGGGTTCAGTTCGACATTCCAATCACCTGAAGAAGGCCGGAGCGTACAACGGCCGAAACGTTGTGATAATATACCAATACATATTTGTGAATTTTGATTTGGGAGCGCAGACAGAACGGTCAAATTTGTTCTGGAACGCAGGGCTCAAATTATTAATATTTTCCCACCAAGCAAGCTGATGTTGCCACTAAAACACAATGGGTTGCTGAGAATAAGCGGAAATAATGAGTGACATTGCATTTAAATTTTAGATCAAAGTTTACTAGCAATCAAGAAGCCGTTTCCACACGTTAGAAATACGAGTGAATGAACTGTCCGCATAGGACATATATATATATATATATATATATATATATATATATATATATATAGCCATTTCAACATGAAAATGATGGGATATAACTACCTGTCTACTACTGCGTTAAAATCCGTAAAGTCGTCCGTCCAAAGAGGTAAGCTCATTAGAACAATTAACATGAAAAAATTTATATAAAAAAAACACAGGGAAGCTACATTACGCCAGTATTGGAAGTAACTGACGCTGAGATGCCAGGTCAAGACAAATAACATTGCAGATACTTCTTTGAAGTTTATCAAGAATCTCTTAATATATAATAGAAATAGACCAGATATGACTGCAATATTCAATGCATAATACTAATGGTCGACCAACACTCTTGTGCAAATTAATTGAAACAAAATGAATAATCCTGTTATTATTTACTTTTTTAGTATTTTCCCAAAAAACATGACCCAGTGTTCATGTTAGTACCTTGTATATCCATTCTACGAAGTCTTTCCTTGCAGATTGACCACAAATTCTCGATTGAATTTAAATCAGAAGAATTTCCGGACCAGTCTATAGTACTTTGATCTACTCTCTGGTAAGGCTTGCCAGTGTGTTCCTGCAGGGTTACAATTTTCGTGCGCTTTCTTGACACCGTCCATCTCGAAATATGGCCGTAGGACAACTAATCGACAGTCGAGACAATAATGTCTGGGTGTGATGAAAATCTGATGCAATCATGGATGACGCAATATTTTTCAACGTCAAACAAATTTCATCATACACCCCCAAAATAGATTCATATTATGGTACACTGCGAAAAATGACCTAATCTGAGGAAAAATAGAAATGTATTACATCCTGTGAATCCAGTGGGTCTAAAACTAACCGTATGGTGAAATAAAAGACATTAAAACGGTTGCTTCAATTAATTTGCACAAGGGTGTATAAATGAGCAAATGATCTCATAATTACAAATGTCTGTGTAATGACAAATCTACTGGTAAAACACATCAGACATTGGATATGAGGATAGATCAAAACATATCCGCTAAGATCCATCGAATATTTCAAGTAATCAAGATTATATTTTAAACTAATGAAGTGAAGGTAAAAATAAAACATCGGTTTTGTTATCAGAAACCTTTCTAAAAGGACAGTTTAAACTATTTTCCAGTATTCCGAGCCTGCATCGAGTATTCCAAGCGTATGCCAATTTTTCACACAGAAGTATGAAAATATTGCATACGCTTATGAATACTTTCGCTTCTGCTATTGCGGAACAGTTAATAAATAATCCAATGTATGCCTCATAATCAGAAAAGCGTATTCATATTACCACCAGAGAATTATTGAGAGCATTTATATTAAGTCTTAGTAGCCTTCCGTTTGTAAGCAGAAGGATTGGCTGCTGGGTCTTAATATAATGACTCTTTATGATTTATACTGTTTATTCACTGAAAGTAATATTCTCATTCTTGCTCTACGCCTTTGATTTATATTTTTGCATATATTCATATATAATTTTAAAATGTCCATTTTTAAGTTTTATTAAAATGTTTTACCCACACAAATAATTTATATATTACACCAAATATATATATATATATATATATATATATATATATATATATATATATATATATATATATATATATTATACAGCAAAAAATGCAAAATTACCTCGTATGAGTATAGTCTGTTTCAGACTAGCACTGCTACATGCCAGTCTTCATCAGCCCTAGCCTGTCTCGAAATGGGGTTTTTGATTTTAGTTAATATAGCAGTGGGTGAAAATGTACGGGGCCGGGATTACATACCAACGGATTTATTACCTGTACTACATATATATATATATATATATATATATATATATATATATATATATATATATATATATATATATATATGTCTGTATCCACATACGTTAAAAACTACTCATAATTATGACATTGTGGCAATGATTTACGCTATTTTCGTTATTATTTCTTTGAGAACCAATATCTCCGGAAAATTAGAAATTAATTGAATGAAGTCAAGCATCAGAGACAATGTGCTAAAATGAAGAAAAAAGTGAAAATCGCAATAATATTATACAATCAAAACATTCACAGAAGAAATGTACTGGTCTCAAGAAACACATTTCAATCCTGACTGCGCTAATCTAAAGATGGCTGCAGAAATAGAACATATGCCAATATTCATTTTTATCATTACGAAGTTCGTCTCCAATGATAAACCAACTGATGAGGATTTGAGAAAGCTATAAAAAAAATTAAGAAATAATAATGTATTACTGTCCTTGAAGCTGAACTTTCGAAAATAGATGACTTTCTCCCTGAATTCAATAACAGGTTTATCTATTTTATGAAAGACGTTTGGAATCAGAAATACATCCCCGAAAAGTGGGAGTTCTCACGAAATAATGCATTATGGAAACAATACCGTCACACGTACACCGGTATATCAATTGGATCCATCATGGTGAAAGTATTAATGAACATTAAGTTAAGTAGGTTCCAATCGTTTAATGACAGTCAAAATCTCATGTACATTTAGTTTTCATTCTGATAACGAATGCAATTATGGCATCAGGCAACTCCCAGAACTTGCTTACCAATCAAATAGGAAACTGTAAATGATACGGAATAACAAAGACCTTTACCAAATAAGAGAAACCACATCATTAGCAGCAATAACTAAAATGGAACTCAACGAGAAAATAATAACAAAATCAATATGCTGACATTCCACATGACTACAAATAAAAGGTTAGGAAGGAAACCCTACCAACAGTGGAAAAAGCGATAACAGCGACTTGAAAAACCTATTTTCCAAAAATAATTTTTAGGAGAAAGATTTTTTTTTTAAATTACAACCGAAAGCAGTAACAGATACTCGGTTAATGTATACCAAATGTTTCCTTAGAGGGAAACGGTTAATATTATCATTAGTATTACCATCTATCTATTAAAGACATTTTTAGGTTTAACATTCTTTTTATAGATACAAGTATTTAAGTAAATGCTCTGTTTATAATAAACAGTATTAAATAACATTTACCGACCTGAATGTCCGAGAAATTTTCATAGAAAATATTCGTCCTTTGACAGGATTCGAACCTGCATCTTATACGGAACCATCATTTAGCTTGACGTGCCTAAACATTCCGCCACAAAGGATCGCTCGGTTGGCAAGGTCGAATTTACTGCTTATAAACTTCAATCTTCCATGAATCTCGTACATTCATAACTGCTCATGGCGTATCAAATGTTAACAAATGACGTCATACATTAAGAAATTCTATCTATCTATCTATCTATCTATCTATCTATCTAGCTAGCTAGCTAGCTATCTATGTCTGTTTATTTCTATCTATCTATCTATCTATCTATCTATCTATCTATCTATCTATCTATGTCTGTTCCTATCTATCTATCTATCTATCTATCTATCTATCTATCTATCTATCTATCTCGGTATCTATCTATCTATCTATCTATCTATCTATCTATCTATCTATCTCTGTTCCTATCTATCTATCTATCTATGAGTTTGGTATATTAAAGAAAAAATACCAAAACTTTCGTTCAAATTGACTCATTAGAGAGGTTTCTGATAAGAAAGCGGATGTTTTATTTTTACTTTCAGTTCATTAGTCTAATATATATATATATAATCCGTAACCTGTTTTGAACAAACATAGCTTGAGGTTTGCCTGTTTTCAATAAAGTCTCGAGGCGCACAAACGCAAGCCAGTCACAGACAGCGTTACTTTATAAATAGCAAAACAGACGCTCTTGCGAGTAAAAGTTTGTCTCTTGGACAATATTAAATAGGAAATTAACCCTGTGAAACGTTTTCGAAGGCAATCAATATATAATTATATATTTCGAAGCTCTTACACATCATCATCAGGACGAGATTAAAAGATGCTTCTTCTTCTCATTATCAGCGTAATGATGCATTTTTCTTCTCGAGTTCTCTAAACTTTGTCTATATTATGAAGATAATTTGAAGAAAGATATCATTAAGAAGAAAGTGAAATGTTTTCTTAGGCTTTTTATTTGATGAAATGTTGATTAACGATAAAAAAAAGGATTCTTTTTTTTAATTGACCTACTGTAGCGAGTTGAAATTAATGTTGTCAGCGAAAAGGTTTCCATATTAGACAAATCGAAAAAGTGAAAAGACAATAAGGAATCAATGTCAGTCTTTATGAGAAATAAGATGTTCATGTGTTACATTATATTAATACACCTATCACGCTAAGTCATATTTGATATATGCACAGACGAATACTGGTGGACACACCCCACACAAAGAGAGAGAGAGAGAGAGAGAGAGAGAGATAGATAAATAGAGAGAGAAAGAGAGAGAGAGAGAGAGAAACGTCAATAGATACGGATATTTGCTCTGTCTATTCCATTATATTAGAATCTTCGTCTGTCTCCCTATGTCAATCTGTTCATATCTATGTATATTTACATCTATATATCTCTCTATTTTCTTTATCTATCTATCTATCTATCTATCTATCTATCTATCTATCTATCTATCTATCTATCTCGGTGTTTATACCTATCACGCTTAGTCATGTTTGATACATGTACAGAGAAGCAAGGCAGGCAGGCAGGCAGTCAGGCAGACAGACAGACTGCACCTCTCTTTCTTTCTTTCTTTCTTTCTTTCTTTCTATCTAAGCCTGTTCATATCTATCTATCTATCTATCTATCTATCTATCTATCTATCTATCTATATCAATGTATCTCAATATATTCCTGTCTATATATCTCAATATATCTCAGTATATTCCTATCTATCTATCTATCTATCTATCTATCTATCTATCTATCTATCTATCTATCTATCTATCTATCTCATTCGCTTCAAATCTCTCTCCACCCTCTCTCTCATCTTTCGCTTTTCTCTCTCATTCTTTCGCTGTCTGTCTAACTGCCTGCCTGTCTGTCTTTTTTCATAACCAGTCCCTATGTACAGTTAGATGCCAACCAAAATTTCCTTAAATTTCAAAATACCTTTCAATTTCAAAGGCGTTTTCTTCGTCCCCCTATTTATTTCCCCAAATCTTTTGATATCACACATTTCAGGAAGAAGTCACCTTATTTTCTACCAATTTAGCCCTTTATCAGAAAGTCATTTCGCGGCATAACTCATCGAACTATCGATTAGCATCTAACCTCTCCACACATATATCTATATCAGTGTTTATCTATTGATCTCCCTGTTACAGTTTGAATCTACTTTATAGACTAGGAATATGTGCAAATATTTATTTTACACGTGTATGTTTTAATGTATGCAAAACAGATAATATTTTTGAAGCTTTTTACCATAATCATTGTGGTAGTGTCACTAGCACGCAAGGGGTTTACAGAGAGTGGGAGGAAGAGTAAAGAGGCGTGAAAGAGGAAAGGATGAAGAGAAGGGAGGGGAATCGATCAAAGCATCTGGAGATGTCGATTGACATCGCATTTGAATAATTGGAGATTATAGCTATCAGGGAATCAAGTAAGAGGAAGGGAGTTCCACAGACGGGAAGAGCGAGACATGAATCTATTGGAGCAGAAGAGACGCCTACATTTAACCGTTTCGACAGTGAAAGGGTGGGAGTGAGATGCCAACCTAGTAGCACTTTTAAATTCATGCAGTTTGGGAAACAGCGAAAGAAGATCGTCGGAGAAGTTACCGTGAAAGTATTTTTAGAAAAGACAGAGGGAGGCGACGGCACATCTGTAAGAGAGCGGCTTTAATAGCTTTTTATACATCCGCGTTCAAAGGTTTTTAAAAACGTGGAGACATCAAGATTAGGTGTTCATGCGTAAATCCATAGAAATATTTGTTAATCCATCAAGGAATAAATCGATCGCTTGCTAGACAGGTTAGATATGCGTTTCTACGAAAGCATACAAGCAAATGTATGTGAAAATATTGAAATACATATAAGCATCAATGTCTCTTCATATATATATATATATATATATATATATATATATATATATATATATACATATATATATATATATATATATATATGTATGCATATATGTATATATATATATATATATGTATATATATATACACATATATATACATATGTATATATATATATGTATATATATATATGTATATATATGTATATATATACACACATATATATATATATATGTATATATATGTATATATATGTATATACATATATATATATATATATATATATATATATATATATATATATATATATATATATATATATATATATATATACATATATATATGTATATATATATATATATATATATATATATATATATATATATATATATATATATATATATATATATATATATATATATATATATATATATATATATATATATTAGATAAACATTATTTTAGTGGCTACTCGTATTTGAGTAGACGCTCCCATTATTTATTAAATAAGATATATATTTTCGTCTGAATGTCCGATAAATCTTATTAGAGAAAATGAATAAATATACTGTTTAATAAATAAACAGAGCGTTTATTCAAATACAAGTATTTCCTAAAAAAATAATAAAAATCTCTCGGATTAATAAATAAAAAATGCGGGTAAAACTACTAGAATTTAACGCGTTTAAAAGCGAATAGATTTGTTTGTAAAAAGAATGCGCACAATAACGAAACAAGAGCGGCAATATTGAAAGAGAAAGTAAGGTCTAAGGACTTATCTTTCGACCGATATTACGTTTATACCCCTCGTCTATCTATCTATCTATCTATCTATCTATCTATCTATCTATCTATCTATCTATGTGTATACATGTGAAAATTATAGTTTTAAGGTAATGCTATATTTATAGGTTAAAGTGTTCAGTCTCAGAGATAGAACGTATGTAAATATAAATGTGGATATTAAGGTCATCATCCAATGTCGGCAGTCTGTTTAAGCATGAAAAAGTCTCTCACTGCTGGGTTTTCACCTCAATGTCCACTTTTAGATCTCTCTTTCTCTCTCTCGCACACACACACACACACACACACACATACACACACACACACACACACACACACACACACATATATATATATATATATATATATATATATAACTTTAAATCTTTCATCTTGACCAGCATTGTAAACGCGAATCATAAAGTCAGTTTGAATTTAAATGCTACAATTAACTTGAAGCTACCTTCGAGCGACTTTAAGTTTCGTGTTTACATCGCTGCTCATAGGTCAAATAAATTATATATATATATATATATATATATATATATATATATATATATATATATATATATGTATATAATTTGTTTGACCATCAACAGCGATGTCAAAGGTTGCTTCAAGTTTATTGTAGCATTTAAATTTAGCCTATGTTTCGCGTCAAGATGGTCAAGATCAAAGATTTATACACACACATATATATATATATATATATATATACATGTGTGTGTGTGTGTGTGAAGAAAATATGTTTGTAAAATTGGTCATGTTAGTAGTATAAATCTTGGCAAATCACGTGAGAAAAGGTTTCGTTGGGAATTCTAAGTTTGGTAAACGAAGTCAAGGAACACATTGACTGGGTTTTCAATCAGAAATGTCCTTTATTTTGGCAAAGCCTGATATTCAATAAATTGATCAGATTTGAAGAAATAGGTGGACCGTGAACTTTACATCAACACCTGGGATATCAACTTTTTTTCATAGTATTGTTCATTCAAGGCCATTTCAAGACCAAAGAGTCGCTCAAGAATGGGTTGTAATGAGAAATAATATCGAAACATAAACTCCATTTAATATGTATAATTTTGGTCTTAGAACCATGTTTTCGAAGATGCGTTTAGTTTTTCCTTGATGTATATCATATTGCTTTGTAAGTATACATTGAACTCTCTTTATGGATCCGACCTACTTGGATTATCCTTTCCACTTACGGATTTGATATTATCTATCTATCTATCTATCTATCTATCTATCTATCTATCTATATATATATATATATATATATATATATACTTCGGTGAATATGACGGAAAAATGATACAAAATTTTTTATTCCATTTTCTAAACAGGTGTCTGTTCAACCACTTATGTGATCTTAGAAGTACAAGGAAAGATTTAAACACTTACAGTGAACTGCCCTTTTT
>CAHIKZ030000102.1:702500-740000 GCA_903632075.3 Acanthosepion pharaonis | reverse complement strand
TTCGGTTTAACTTATTACTCGCTGTTTTTTTTTTCTTTGTACCAAAAATATAAAAAACTGGACTTTTTTTTTTCACCCTTTTCGGAAGTTCCTGGTTCTTTTTTTTTTTTTCCAAATATTTTCTTCGGATGCCAATTTGTTTGAAAATTGTGCTGTCCAGACTTTTTCACCCATCGAGTTTAAATAGATTTACATACACACACACACACACACACACACACACACACACACACACACACACACACATACATATATATATATATATATATGTGTGTATAAAATTTAACAGACCGAAGGAAACGAATATTTAGACAAAAAAGATAAACATTGTCACTACGATTACACGATGGGATATAAACGATTCGACGACCCACCATATATATATATATATATATATATATATATATATATATATATATATATATATATATATATGGGTGGTCGTCGAAAATCGTGTAATCGTAGTGACAATGTTTTTGTTTTTTTTTTAATCTTTGAATACCCGTTTCCCTCGGTTTGTTAAAATCGGAGTTATTCAATATTCAATCCGGGGATTGTTACAATAAAGACTTTCTAACTCAATAGCAATGAAAAACGACTTGTATTTTTTTAATTGTAATTTTCAAATCCATAAAAGCTACCTGTGAAATTTACTTTCGTTCTGCCTATTCACTTATCCCTCCCCGCTTCTATCTGTTCCTGTATATATATGTACATATCTATATATCAGTGTTGACAGCAGTGTCAACTTTTATATTTACACACATTCTATTCTTGATGTTGAGTACTATTACCCATAAATATAGCACACTTTAAAACTATTTTTAATATATACATACATATATATATATATATATATATATATATATATATATATATATATATATATATATATATATATTTTACACACACGCACACCCACACACACACACACACACACACACACACACACACACACACACACACACACACACACACACACATATATATATATATATATGTTAAATCTGCCGGTAGTTGTACATGTCCGAAGTACCTCAAGGCACAAAAGTGGCAGTCACCATGCAATGTTGATTCCCATGTCAAAACTCACACTCTCTGTCACTATCACTCGTTCTTTCACTTTCTCTTTCTCCCGCGTTCCCTTTCTCTCTCTTTTCTATGCATACATACATATGATTCGCTAAAAAAAAAAACAAAAAAATTAAAAAAGTAAACGCCGACAAGGGTATTTTTAAAAATAATTTTTTTCAGGTATTGATTCGTTCTTATGTTTTTAACGTTTTATCAATCATTTGTCAGTTATTTAAATCCCAAGTATATTTTCGATCTTAGCCTACAGTACATTCTGAAGTGTTTCCCTCATAAAAGCACTGACAAGAGTCGAGTATGATTAATTTAGGTGGTCTAACTAGAACCGATGTTTTCAGTATCATTTTTATCTTAATGGTTTTGAAAGAAGCAACCATCGGAATTACATCAGTAAATTAATATCAAGAATAGTAATCATATAAGATTTTTACAATCACCTCTCCTTCCGGTTGGATGTAACATCCGTGAAACTCTTTGTAGGTACAAGATAAGTGAACATTTTTATTTTAATCAGACATATTTTTAACCGTTTACAGAAATATATATATATATATATATATATATATATATATATATATATATATATATATATATATATATATATATATATATATAAAGGACTGATATTTTAATATTTTAATTTTTTTCAATATTTATTATTGTTTAAATCTTAAAACATATATATATATATATATATATATATATGCATGTACATATATGTATACCTTTATATATATATATATATATATATATATATATATATATATATATATATATATATATATATGTGTGTGTGTGTGTGTGTGTGTGTGTAACTCAAGGACTGACCAAAATTAACGACAAGAAACAAATGAAAACTACTGATAAAGTTCATTTTTTCAGAAAGTCATTCATTCATGTAGTTCACTGCTCTTAACAAGCAGCAATTTTTTCTCCTGATGATGGCTATGCTGGTCAGAAACTAGTCGAGGAACCTAATTAAAAAATAATAAAACAAAAAAAAATATTAATATACAACCCAGTGTGTTTGAAAATTTTAATATTTCTATTTTTTTCAATATTTTTATTTTTAAGATATATATATATATATATATATATATATATATATATATATATATATATATATATATATATACCAGTTATGAAGACCATCGGTATATAAACATCCTTCGCTTTACATCTATTACAATGGACTTACTACATGTGGAGAGTTTACGATTTGATCGAACGCCGCATCAAAACTGTTAAAACCCCATATATCTTTAACATATAATAATGGGTGTAATTTGGGATAATAACTTTTTTTGAGCGAGTATACTATAACGTTCCTTTCAGCGGCTAATATACTCGTTATTAGGTATGAAAATATATTTAATGATTCCGACACGCGTTGTTGATCAATCTACGAGACCCACTGAGGATGCTTCTTCCTCGCTACTCTTAGACATTGTTTTGTTGTCGTTCTCATATAGCGTGATGAGTTGATAGTTCTTAATTCAAACTTTGTTTGGTACAAGGTAACAAGTACAGAGCATCCAGTAATGACCGAAATCAGCCATGCCCTAAAAATGGTATGCTCTACTTTTGCGTAATTTATATGCCTTCAGAAGCTTTGTTTTTTTTGTAACTTTTATTTTTAATTTTTGAAACTCTTTAGAAATCTACAAAGTTATAGTTATAATCAGAAATCTATCTATCTATCTATCTATCTATCTATCTATCTATCTATCTATCTATCTAAGTTAATTCGTGTCTGTCTATCTGGATGCGTGGGTGTGAGTGTGTTGTTTGTATTTGTCTGTCTGTCATGTGTATTCCTCTCGTTATATGTACTAAAATATACAAACAATGTTATGCTGCGTTTATGTGTGTATTCAGCTTTGTTTGTGCCAGGAACCGGTACTAATTTGAAGAAGATTTAGCGAATAAAAACAAACGAAAATAGAAAAAGAAACGAATCACAAAGGAAATGATAAGTAGATAAATAAAAATGCCACCTTCTTAGCAAAAATACTGCCGTCTTAACATGACCGATAATATTTTAAAAAACGTAAAAAAATGTAAATGGATATATTAAGAACATTGCGTACCTATATAGAAAGACAGCAACAGCAACAACAATAATAATAATAAATATATATCTTTCGTAAATGGAGCACAAACAGGATATCACTTTCAGACGGAAGAAGCTTTTGAACATGAGAATTTTCCATCTCTTCCCTACGTAGGTGATCATGTCTCTCCCCAGCTTCCATTACCATAATATCTGTAAAGTGTCCATTGCCTTGTTTTTTTTGTGTTTTTTTTTTTTTGATAATTGGAAAGACGTTTGTTTGGTTTTCTGTTACGTTCTCCACAGACTTGAATTAATTTCTCCTAGATTTGTAATCAGTCAAGGCTATAGAGCGAAGTCTACACTACTATGTAACTTATGAAGATTAGACTGCAAAAACACACACTTTAACGACGGATTTAGACTCTGCAGTGCCGGAGACGGCGAGAGTGAAAAAGTCGATAAAGATTTCAAGAGACATAATTGTCTGTGACTACCACCAGACATTTGATGTGAATGCATAAATAATAATAATAATAATAATAATAATAATAATAATAATAATAATAATATGAAGTCATCCAGGCGTCAGATTTGTCAAAATGCTATCATTTAAGTTTAAGTGAAAACGGTCGGTTATTTTGGGATTGAAAGGCACATGTTAATGAAATCATATCCATTCAAAAGGTGAGATTTAGTGTTTGTAGATAAGGAAATGAAGTCGTGTAATATTGGATATAGATGATCCCATATAATTCAGAGGGAAACTGAAAGCATGGTAGAATATTAAGAACTTGCTTGATAACTGGAAAAAAGAAAGAAAGAAAGAAAGAAAGAAAGAAAGAAAGAAACGGAAATAGTCGAATACGACAATAAATGTATTCTTCGGATCAGTTCCAAGAATCACTGTAAGGAGGTTTCAAAAGAAAGAGGTCAGAGGTAAAATTTAAACTATTCAGACTTCAAATTGTCAAGAATACTGAAGACAATCACAGAGATTTGGAAGACCTGAAGGCTTTTTGTATTCGGACCGATTGCCATTAGATGCCACTGTTTTGATGAAAATAAATAAATACATACTAAAAAAACATTGGAAAAAATGGGAATCTAATTAAGAACAGTAACATATGAAATTATCGAATTACAAAAACCAAATAGAATATTGAGGAAAGTCTTGGAATATTGGGGGAAATATATTGTCAATTAGTTACCGGTAAAAGTCACCTGTTATTGACTGGGTGAAAATTCAGTCATAATAGTGTGTAATAATTGGCAGGTTTCAGACAAGCCATAGAAATAATAACGCAAATCGTGCTTCCACGACCTGCACACGTGCTCTATCTATCTATCTATCTATCTATCTATCTATCTATCTATCTATCTATCTATCTATATAAGTCGTTTCATAACATATTTATTTATCTCAGTATATTCCTATCTATCTATTCCAGTGTGTTCCTATCTATCTATCTATCTATCTATCTATCTATCTATCTATCTATCTATCTATCTATCTATATAGTAGTCTCTGTGCAGCAGATATCATCCTTCACACACACACACACGTATTTATTTATATATATATATATATATATATATATATATATATATGTGTGTGTGTGTGTGTGTGTGTGAGTAGAGTATCACCACGTTTTCAACTTCAACACACTATTTTTACAATCCAAATAGCCAACATCATAGTGGATGGGCTGACCGTGGCGTATTTCATTTCGTGGGTACAAGCCCACCCGGAACGTGGATTATCATAAACATCGCTTTGGTCGCTGCTGAAATGCTTAACCCACCGCATAACTGTGCTCACATCAACTCTTAGGTCTCCTTAAGCATTCAGCAGGTGTCGATGTGTGTAATTTTTTCCCCACATGGAGCAATTCATTGGTGCACATCTGCTTTGTACACATTTTCATGTCAGACACCATTTTACCAGAATTTAGCTCAGCTACTACCTGTAACAAGGCAAGCAACAAACAATAAACGGAGAAAAAAAAGAAAGAAAAACATGAAAAAATGTGGGTTATTGGCGGGAAGCTTCCCTATCTTTTACCACTCTGCCACAAACATTCAACTCTGATATCGTATGCTAATATAATAAATTAGGAGGTATTACTTTCGGAGCAACCCTAGTATATTAAAATTATTTATACTGTATCTTGAAATTCATCTATACAGATTATATATCTAGAACAATGAGACGTCTACACATGTGAACTACGTTTAATTTGGTTTTTCTATATACATATAAGTGCAAACATTTGCAATATATATATATATATATATATATATATATATATATATATATATATATAATCATATAAATTCATACACTGTTTATGTATACATAGTTACACAATCAGACACTACATGTCCATATTTTACCCACTTCAGTTTCGTACATCTCCGTAAACAAGCTATCATGACCCAAGTGAACACATGCAGGTTATATGCGCGTTCATTTGTTCTTTAGTCGACATGACAAATATATGAATGTTTATATGAAGTAACGTGATGTACTTTTGATCGACTGCATACAAAATCCTGTGAACACATCTGCTAAATACTAAATGCACATTTTTCGTCCTTTCCTTGTTGTATATGAGAGTATATAGTGGGATCTACTACTACACAGTTTGGGCGAATACAAACGGACAGACAACTGAACGACTGTCCGTAAACCGAAGACGTCAGACGACGAAAAACAGCAGTAGCACACAACAAACCACCCTTCTCGATAAACGGAGATATTTCACTTACCTTTAGACATGTAAAAAAACACCATCCTAATTTGCTGGGAATGTTAAAATATGTATGTAAATAAAGAGCTATAGATCTTCTTTTTTTTTTACTTTTTTCTTTTTTTTTTTTTAAATATATAGTCCTTTTTATGTATGTGAGTGCATGTGTGTATGTATATCTATATATACGTAAGTATATATAAATATATTTTCTTTTCAAAGGAATTTCATTAATACAATACCATTTGAATCAGTGTGTATATAATTTTGTATTTCTATGTTTGCATATGAGTGCGTTCTTTTTTATGAATGTGCGTATGTGTGATAAGTCATTTAAGAAAAAAAATATTTAGCTCCGTTTTCGAAATATTAATAGCGTGGTTAAATGTAATAATTTTTCAGTGAGTGTTAAGGTATATGGGTAAGTTGTTTGTCATTCATACCAGCTAGATGTCTACAGTTATTGTTAGTACCATTTTTTTAGTCCTTAATAATAGCGAGCTTTTTAGCATCTGTACAGGCGTGGGTTATACTCAATACTAGCACTGGCTTTACCAGTGCAATGATGATGCTATTGGGTAGCTGATGCCGTGCTTGGTATTGTAGCTGCTAGTGTATCGTCGCAGGCAAGGAGAAAGAGAAAAACAAAAGACGGGACTAGAAGAGGAGAATGAAGATGCACAAAAGAGAGAGAGAGAGAGAGAGAAGTTATTATTATTATTATTATTATTATTATTATTATGATTATTAATATTAGTATTATTAATTTTTTTTTGTTTTTTGGAGAGGGATGGAGTAATGGTAAGAGGAAAGAGTGTCGAGAGTCAAGCGCTTATGGGAGAGCACTCATGTGGATGGTACTGCATCTCTTTTCTGTATTCCCTTTATGCTTCAAACGCGACTGCTACTACTGCTGACGCTATGCTGATAGAGATGCTGCTGTACAAACGAACGTGGAACTGTGTGAGCGACACGCTTCTTCTTTGTGCGTGATTGTATGCAAAGGCAAAAACGAGTGTAATGCTGTGTGTACTTGTGTGTGCGTAAAGTGATAACGCTGCCGTAGTGCCACTTACAAGTCAAAAATGAATGATTATTGAAATAGTCATATCGTAAACCATTCCCTAGTGGACAACATATATATATATATATATATATATATATATATATATATATATGTGTGTGTGTGTGCGTATATGTGTGTGTGCGTATATGTGTGTGTGCGTGTGTGTGTGTGTGTAATTTCAAATTTATATTCTGAAGTGAAAATGAGACTGCTGTAACCGGCATCAGAAATTTAAATGAAATCGGAGAACAGGTTCGAATTCTAGCTGAGTTTGTTTATGGTTTACACACACACACACACACACACACACACACATATATATATATATATATGCATGTATATGTATATAAAATCATAAATTCATACGCTGTTTATGTATGTGCGTAGAGTGATAACAAAATACAAAATATATATATATATATATATATATATATATGTATATATATATATATATATAAATATATATATATATATATATATATATATATATATATATATATATATATATATATATATATACATGTGGATGGATATATCAGATATGAATAATCAATAATGTACAGTTTTATGATTTATATCGATCAAACTCCACATACGCATACTTATATATGTGTAAGTATGGATATATTAAATCGTAGTAAAAATGTCACAAAATGTCTATCGTTTTAAAAATATTTTCCTTAAAGAACAGCTTACCAAGATATCAACACACAAAATTTCTGACGAAGCCTAGTCGAAAAGCTAATTCAACTTTTAAACAGATTAAAGAACTCATAATGGCTACTTTTTTTTCCGAATTGAATATCGAGGAATTTCTGACGGAATTTCATCCTTGTCTGAGTAGGATTATTTGTAATTTGGTAAAGTCGATCATTTAAAATTAATCAACACAAAATGTCTGTTGTTTTTAACATATATATATATATATATATATATATATATATATATATATATATATATATATATATATATATATATATTTACAGGTGAAATCTTGATACTTTAGAAACATACATAATGTATAAGGACGCAATATTTGAAAAAAAAGGTGATAAAACAGTTATAGCACAAAACATACAATCACCAATATTATCAAAAAATCCTGAAATACTCGAAGGTTTGAAAATTTATATCCAAATTTTCACACGCACTTTCGTTTATTTGGCATTGAACTTGCCTAACTTTTTCCGCTAAGCTGATGAATATTCATGTGCATTGTTATGCCCACAATTTTTGGAAAACCAATAATACATCGTTTTATTTAATTTTCATGATTTTCTTTAAATGTATCATATGTCTAAATTAGACTTATTCCTGGACAGCTTCCTGTTCTTTATCCTTTATATTTTATCCTTTTTTGGATTGTTAAATCTTTTCACTAACTTTTTGTAAGTTAATTTCTTTTGAACTTAACTGGATATATTCCATTATTACGTGATTTAGCCTGTTAATTCCTGGTTTTGGTACGGGTACCTCTAACTTGACTTCCATTAGCACCACGACACTCTCGTGCACAATGTCAGCGGTGACGCTACAGGATAACATGAATTAATGAATTGAATTCTATTGTGTTCAGGTTTTGTTTTACGGCATATCAATCTCAGTGGGTCATTTAATGCCGACAAAAGTTTGAAATAGATTCATAGTGATAGTTTGGTAAAAAAAAAGATGTGTATGGTTTGGTTTGGTTTGTTTTACGGTATATCAACCTCAATGGGTTATTTAATGCCGACAAAATTTTTATTGCTGGTAATATGTTTTTCTTCAAAAATCTATTTCTGGGAATATTTTTCCTTGAAGAAATCTATGGCTGGTAATGTTTTTTTTTCAAAGAATGTATAGCTCTTTGTATTGCTGGTACTTGTGTTTTTTTTGTTTTTTTTTTAAGTATTGCTGATAATAATTTTTCCTTTAAAAATTATTGCTGGTAATAATTTTTTTTAAAGTATTTCTGGTATTAAAACCTATTTTTACACAAGTTTGGGTGTTAACTATTTGCCCATAGCTGGGACCCTAACAGGTGTTACCACCCCGGGTCAGGGTGGACTTGGGAACACCAGCAATTAAGAGGAAGTTCCACGCTCCTCAAAACCTCCTGAGCAGAGGCCTTGCTGCTGGACGTAGTTTATCGTCTTAACCAGGACGCTGTAGTGTTCAGTAATGTGAGCATTCCCTACGTTCATTCCAGTGATTTTTGATTGTGTATGCGACGTACATTTGGGGAGTGGCATCGTCGAGAATGTTTTCACTCTATGCACAGTTACATCGGCTGGTTCCATTGTGTACGATGTTATATGTTAGACCCATTGCTTGCGTTTGGTGTTTTGATTAGCGTCATGTACGTTCCAGAATATTGTTCAAATGATTCTGCTGCTATTTTGGCAACAGGAAGGCGTTTAATCTTCCAGTTGCATAATGCCAGCCCAACCTGTGCCTGTGATACTGAACTTGCTCTGTATAATGATCAGCAATTTCCCTCGTCGGGACGATCGCTAAACCGTCCTCCCATTTAACGTATGCACTTTATGGTGGGACAATGAATGAATCGGTCAATTTGCTCACCTATAATTCATGCTGCATTTCGTTAACAGGTGCAAAAGGCGTAAAATAATTTCCTAAGATTATTTGCATTCACCATGTGCACGATCGTATATATGGAGGCGTACAGGCCTATTTAATGCCAAAATATATTTTCTTAGATTTGGTACGAGGCCCGAAAGTATGGGGCACCCAGAGAGGATCAAACTCACTATTTAGTCTTAATTGATTTAGAGAGACAAGCTTGCCAACCATTACACCACCGGGAGGTACCTAAAATATATTTTCATATGTGGTATACATGTTAATTTGAAAGATTTTCCCCTATCGATCTGCGCATGTGATGATTCACTGAATACAATGTATATTATTTTATTTTCTCCCGTACGGTATACATACATACATACATATATATATATATATATATATATATATATATATATATATATATATATATATATATATATATATAAAGTGAACATAAAGTCAACACTTAGGGCGACAGTCTGTTTCATGCTAGACACAATCGGTGGCCTGTTGATTCCATCTAGCTTGAAACAGCCTGTTGCATCTAAATGTTGACATGTGTTCACTATATTTATACACTCTATCTCTGATATTGAGCACTTTATCCCAAATATAGCACATCTTAAGACTATCTTTCTATCTATCTATCTATATATATATATATCTATATATATATATATATATATATATATATATATATATATATATATATATCAGATCTGCTCTTGAAAAGGACTTCAGATCAGTTGTTAACGTGCAAGAAATTTCTTGTTGATGTAGCATACCTACGGATGATAATGGTTAAGTCCACATTCACATGAATACAGTAGTAAATACTGTATGTTAGTCTGCAATTGGAAATTCATTGTGGAATTCACGTGACTCATTTCTAGCAGTTGACTACTTCTACGCGCCACTGGCGAATCTTATATGTGTTGTTCTTGTTCTAAGTATTATCGTTCATTACAACCGTCCTTTGACTATTCTATTCAGTAACCTTCCCTAGGTTACAACACTTGTAGATTTTAACACCTCCCGACCGAAACTGCTTTCATTTAATCCCCACAGAGAACTGTTCTGTCTACCAGCAGCATGGCTAATGCAAAACTCCAAGGGAGTAACACTCTATGTCTTCTTGGAATCACGTTCTTCACTGATATGAAGTGGAAAGATTCTCTTCAAACAACTGCTATGTCTACAAGGAAACTTCGTTCAATGTCTCGTGCCAGAATTTTTTCTTGTCAGAATCCATCTTGCAAAATTATATATCTACCATTCATCCGTGCATTGAATGCTGCAGTGTAATCGATCCTGACCTGGCATGTCAAATTCAGTTAATATCTCACCGAACTGACGTGCCTTCCATCTGTATTTTATATAAATATATTCATGGTAACTGTTGTGATGAACCTTTTTTTCTTTCGAGTCTCGACTGCACGAATTCAAGCGCAGTACTAGATTGGCAAGTAGGTTTCACTGTTTTACTGTTGAATTAGCCATTTCTATTTTAACAGCTTCTTTTCTTGCAGTTCTCATCTGTTGAACACCCTTCAGATTTCTTGCTTCGCCGACACCTACAATCGTCAAATATTTCAATCCAACGTCAATCGCCATCTTCTGTCTTCCTGAACCCTGTTCCTTTATTGTTCTCTTTTGACTTGTCCTTGCTAAATTTTTCTCATTGTCTTTCATTTCTTGTAACCCCTGCATCCTTGCTTAGAATGAAATTATGATAGAGAGTGCATCTAATGTCTCTTTACAATTTAAAAAATATGTTACAAAGGTCATTGATGAGATATCTAAAACAGATTTGTTTTATGTACTTAGTAGTTATCAAAGTTTTTAATCATACTGCACTTGTGTATTTCAGGTAACCTGTTTATGAAAGAGGTGCTGTTAAATGAACCCCTAAAAATGGTTATTCCTCAATAAAAGACACAATGTGTGCCATGGTTTATTGAAACAAAATCGGATACGTAGACACAGCGAAACAAGAGAACTTCTTTCTATTGGGTTATGTTATATAAATTGTGTATCGAACAAAGAAAGAGGACAAAGCAAGAGATCACTGATGCCATTGTTACCTATGTTACAGCGGACATGGTAAAAGATCGATTACCGTCTTGTTAAAAAATCTTCAATATCTACGCCTAATTTTGTAACAATTTCCACATATTTGTCTGTTTATTTGCTATTGTAATATTTTTTTAAATTGTACAGAAACTTTTCCATGATTATCATTTCTTACATTGAAATCGTAATCACGATTCAATTCATCAGACCTACAAATTCAAGAAGAAATCGGAAATTCGGTAGCGAATTATGCATCGAAAAATAATTCATATTTATCTGTATCTCACGCATTTAAACCGTTATTTAAATCCATTCTTTAAAATTTTTTCTCTGTTAAATTTTAATCCCCACTTTCACCTTCAGACCTTCCTGTTCGTCTTTCATCTGTTACACCCTCTCTCTCTAGAGCTTTCATACATTTCCCTCTCACACTTGTTTCTCACTCCCACACATACACTCTCACTTAAATTTTTATTTTTTATACCCGGGGTTGTATTTTCCAATTTCTTTTTGAATTT
Source organism: Acanthosepion pharaonis (assembly GCA_903632075.3). Lineage (NCBI taxonomy): Eukaryota > Metazoa > Mollusca > Cephalopoda > Sepiida > Sepiidae > Acanthosepion > Acanthosepion pharaonis. Next base: position 727,880 of record CAHIKZ030000102.1, on the reverse strand, counting down.
GTAGATCTGATGAATTGGATCGTGATTACGATTCCAATGTAATAAATTATAACCATGGAATATTAGTGTTTGAGCCTTTTGTATTATATTCTTACTCTGTCCTGGACATTGAGTTCTACCTGGATTCTATCCTGTTGGAAATTTATTTATATATTTTATATATATATATATATATAATTATTTTTTATAAAAAATTATAACATAAGTATGTTATAAGATCACTATACTATCTTTCTATACTTCGTTTTTGATTGGTTATTCTAGCTTTTGTAACAATGCTCCCCCTAATGTAGGATCGTTAATTAATCTGAAACTTTTTAAAACCATTTATTTTATTTTCAACATCATCACTTGAGAAGACACAGAATGTGTTGAAACAAAATAGCTATTTTTAGTGATCTTATAACATACTTATGTCACTCTACTTTGTATTGAGCACTCTTTTAAGAATATTAATTGTTGGTTATTAGAATTCATTCCGTATATACCAATTATATACTTTAGTTATATATATATATATATATATATATATATAAATAAATTTCCATATATATATATATATATATATATATATATATATATATATATATATATATATATAAATAAATTTCCAATATATATATATATATATATATATATATATATATATATATATACTTATGCAATGAATAATGTGTTTTGTCATCTTACTGGATTTACCAAGGCAAATGTAAATATTTTCTTTTGGGAGAAGTATTTATAAACAGAAGTAATACTATCGTTAGATATAATCAGTATTTTTAAACAAAAAAATACTTATAAATATACATTTTTTTAGTAAACTTTTCTTCTGCTACTGTGTAGCGGATCCCTTCAGGATGCCGTTGATAATGTCTCTTTACAACTTCCTGTTCTTTGTATCTCTTAATAAACGTTGTCTTTCCCTAAACCTTGCTCCGCCATCCATTTACCCAAGTTCACTAGGTAGGTTATACGTTGTTTTCCTCTATCCTCCCTTTGCTCGCTATTTGTCCTGTGAGTATCAAATTTTCCAAACCCTTCTTCCTTATTATGTGCCCCGGAAACTTCAACTGTCTCTTCCTGATGTTAAGTATAAGTTTCCTTTTTCTTTCCATCTTCTCTAAATCTTCATCCTTACTCGCATATTCGGTCCAAGGTATCCTCAGCATCCTTCTGTCGCTTCTTCATCGTTGAGGAGATCGTCCAGCACTCATGCCATACAGTTAGGACAGATATCAAGATAGCAGTTTAGTACTCTTGTAAGGCTCGTCTTTTTTACTTACTAGAGAAAATAAAGAACTTCATTTACGATTAATTTCTATTTATGAAGGAAGGTATTTTGTAGCTTCCAGTTTCATTCACTTTTGCTGATAAGACACACACACACACACACACACACACACACACACACACATATATATATATATATATATATATATATATATATATATATATATCTGACATCGAACCTGTATTCCTATGCAGAAAACGTCATTTGACAAGATGTGCTATGCTATTTAGCTACAGAATAGAGACTGGATAGCAAAGTCCAAATTAATGTTTTTAAACACATATTCTTCGACGATTTTCTCGATCGGTTATATATGTTCACGAAACTTAACATAAACATTGACATATAATGAAATTGATTCAAGCCGTTAAATTAAATTAAAACTGTTTAATTAACCCTAGAACACTAACCATCAATTAAAGTTACACCACTACTAACCATGGGGATATCATACCTAATTTTGAAAATATCAAATATTTTACATGCAGGCACTTCAAACTTTGTACTTTGAGTTAACATTAATAGGAACTGAAAAACATATTTAGGTAAGAAAATCAGGTACTGAAAATAGTAATTAAAAATAGGAACATTTGCGCTTGGTACTATATACCCATGGTTAGTGTTCTAAGGTTAAAAACAGAGCATTTAATTAAATAAATTGTATCGATAAAAAAAAAACCAAAAACGTATAAACAGAAAATATATTAAATAATTGTCGGACTTAATCTATTTCCTTATATGTAGTTGAATGTCAGATTAAATGAAGGTTTTCGTATGGCAATACAGGTACGAAGACGCATATTTTCATATTTTCTCCGAAATTTCTCGAACATTCAGTCCGCTAAATGTAATTAATACTGTTTAATTAAAACAGCGCATTTACTTAAATTAATTGTATCTATAAAAGTAAAGCATATGCAGAATATATATATATATATATATATATATATAAATCTATTATTATATTGGTTAAATTATGCTATATTTATGAAGGAAGAGAGATCAATAACGTGGAAAAAGAGTTTCTATGTTTCTTTCTATCTATCTCAATCTACAGGCACAAGCACACACGGAGACAAACACACACACAGACACAAGCACACACGAACACACACATATTTATTGGATATTTCGTCTTTCAAAGTCTATAATCAAATAATTTATCTTGTTTGATGGGCTTAAGTCTGTAGATATGCATTTTTCTCTTTGGTTATTTTCGAGTGTCCCATCTTCAGGAGACGTTTCGAGTGACGGGTGTATCGCAGCGCATTTACATTAGTGTGACACGTTGTATTTATTTATTTATTTCATTTTTTTCTTTTTTGTATGGCAAAGGCATCTAAATTGTAGTCGTTTTTGTTAGGGGTAAAGATGTTTTTGTTAGGGGTAAAGATGTTTTTGTTAGGGGTAAAGATGTTTTTGTTAGAGGTAAAGATGTAGCGTGAAGATGTCGCGCTCGAAAATGACCAACTGTACAAAATGAATAACAATAGACAAACCATTCCCAAAGTAAAACAAATTGTTTGATAATGGCTCACGAAAGACGAAAGAGCTTAAGACATGTAAAAATCAATGTCCAAACTCTCTCCGGAAAGCAGGAAAATAGTAGGAACGCTAGAAAGAAAAAAAGATATGATAAAGAACAAATAGGAAACAATGTATCTAGAAAGATAAAAGCTTCCTATTTTTATCCTTCCATTTTGTCTGGTTCAATCCGTATTTGATTTGTATTTGATCCAAATTCGTCGATATATATATATATATATATATATATATATATATATATATATATATATATATATATATATATATATATATATATATATATATATATATATATATATATATATATATATATATATATATAATATGTGTGTGTATTATATATATTTATATATTATATGCGCGGTACTTTATTGGAAACGCTCAATATCAGAGATAGAGCTAACACATTTTGTTGGATTGATGTGAGTTGGATCGATGACAATTTGTGACCCTGGGTGAAAAGCGTGAAAAACCAGGGTCACAAACTCCATCAATCTAACTATATATATATATATATATATATATATATATATAATAAAATAAACAATAAAAACAACATCACCACCTTACGGGGAATAGCCTATTTCGTTTGTCTTATCAACCCTTGTATGGACAGAGTTCGTGTCAGAAATAGAAATTTAATTTGTTACCTTTACTTTAATATATATATATATATATATATATATATATATATATATATATATATATATATATATGTGAAAAAATATATAGAAAATAGGAAGGAACTGGTTAGGTAAATAATCCAAGGTTCCTTTAGTATTTTAGTTATTATTTTTTAAAAATACTGCTCGATACAAAAGTAGAGCATAAATGTAATTATTTATTTAAAAATATGATTCCAACTCGCGACATAAGAGGTCTCATGTTTCAAAACAAGAGCCGAAAAAATCAATATAATTATTTGAATGAAATTGAGTTAAAGTAAGCTCTGTTCCATCATCAAGCGAAATTTTTTTTTGAATAACGTAAATACGTTATTCCTTTACCTGCCCATGAAATTATAAAATTATGTAAAGTAATCGCTAACCACTGTTTTTGCTATTTTCATAAAAAATTCGGCTAACCTATCGAGACAACTATTAGTGGTTTCCATGCTTGTCTTTTCCTAGAAGTTTTAGAATCCAGTTTACATATGTATAAAAATATAACAGTTTGTCTATCTCTCTATCTCTGTATATATATATATATATATATATATATATATATATATATATATATATATATATATATATAATAAAGTACAGTTATTTATAATAAAAAAGCAAATCATTGAAGCAGGTGGCTTGCAGTTCAAATAGTATCGATAATTAATTTACTGTTATTTACCATAGCATTTTATTGTTATTAACCAGAATTAACCAGAACCGTTTTAATAAAATTTCTGGACTGTTGATTAATTGCTTTGTCTTGTTATTGTAAGTAACTGTAGAGCGCCTTTATTGCTACCCTGTATGTGTGTGTGCGTGTGTATGTTAGCATGCCTTGCCGCAGAGCATATTTCAGTTAACCATTTGAAGAACTGATCAGGTTTACGAAGCTCGTATCTACTATATTTTGTTTTCGTATCCGAATCTTTTATTTATAAATCGACATTATTTATTATTATTTTAAACGCTATTATAATTGAATTGGACAGATCTGTTTTAAACAGTATACCTGGACTTTAGCGTCTTAATTGAAACAAACGCTTTAGTTTCCTTTCTTTCACCATACGGTCAGTTTTAGATCCCCTGTCGAGACAGAGTGTAATTGATTTCTATTTTTACCTCAGATTACGTCATTTGCAGTGGTATGCAGTAATGTGAATCTATTTTGGTGGCGTAGGGTGAAACTTGTTAGGCCTGGTAAAATATTGCGTCATCCGTGATTGCATCAGATTTTCTTCACGATCAGACACTATTGTCTCGACTGTCGATTAGTTGCCCTACGGCCATTGTTTGCAATGGACGTTACTCCAAAGAAAATTGTAACACACTATCATGCCTTACCAGTGTGCAAATCAAAGTACTTTCGACTGGATCAAAAACTCTACTGATTTAAATCCAATAGAGAATCTGTGGTCAATCTTCAAGGAAAGACTTCGTGGAATGGATATACGAATTACTAACCTGTGCACTGGGTCCTGTTTTATTAGAAAAATACGAAAAATAGTAAATAACGGAATTATTCGTTTTTTTTTCAATTAATTTGCACAAGGGTGTACCTCTGAAATAAAGAGATTTGTGTCTGTGATCTATATATACATTTTAATACATATAAATAAACACACATTCTCGTTTCGGTGGACTGATTTAAAATCTATCAATTGAAAAGGCTTCTGATACAGATAAAAAAAAGAAAGAAACAAAAAACAGGAAGTTAGACGCTCTCCTGTGTTCTAGTGATTGGAGGTGATAATATATCTAATTTAATTTGATTTATGATTCTCGCATATCATCAGAGATACCAATGCATTTTCTCTCACACACGGTTTTGTCTTACTTTCATTCTAACCTGAGAAAGCCAAAGAGAGCAGACGTTAATACATTTTCCACTTTGTCGCACCATCTTCGTATCTATGGTTATTTTTAATTTACCACAGACATAAGGATATTACAAATAATCAGTCACACGATCAGACACTTCATTGTTATTTTGATTTATAGATACTTATGTGAAACTATAGGTTTGCTTATTAATGTCGACAATGTCTATCTACATAGGACAAAAGCTAATTCTAGCTTCGCTATATAAGCAGCCTCAGCTATTTGAAATATCCTGGCTATCTATTTTGTAAATTAATAGCCATGTTGAGCATAAGTTTGATTCGATCAAGAGAAATGTTTAATAATTCATAGCTCCTTAAAGACTTTAAACAATGCTGACAATTAGAAAAAAAAATATATATCGCCAAACACTACTGAAATATACAGAATTCAGATGAAGATCTTGACCAAAACCAATACATGTATGGAAAATGTAAGTAGAGAAGATTATCTCAGACATCTCTGTCCCGTATCTAAACAAGAAGCTATGAAATATCCATCTTTGTCAAACTTTCTAGGCATTGTGGCTGCAAGGAAATATCAGAAAACACAGGATAACTGATCAAATACCGTGTGCTGAGATATGTGACCAATCATTATAATTTCTTGAATGGACATTTATAAAGAAAATCGATTGAATGCATGAAATGTATTTTTCAACATTTTTAACTGATGAATTATCGTGTTGTTCTCGTTAATAGCTCGAGTCTCTTTCATTCAACGAGGAGTAGGGAGAGTGATTTCTTAAGAGTTATATTAGGAGTGGTGAAATGGTAGATTCATGGCGAGTTCTAGAAAGGTTTTCAAACACCACGGAAGTCATATACTGTTTTTTTTTTTTTGAAGGCACACTTGAAGACACGGCTCAAGAAGAATTCAATTGTTTTTATAATTTTTCCTTTAAAAAAGTTTCCAATGCAAAGTTTGTACATGATTCATAATTATAATTTTTAAAAAAATAGAACAAAGTATGTTAATATATAATATTTCTTGGGGTTTATACCGTATGTTGTTACAAATTAATAACCAATCAAAAACGAAGTAAAATCCTGGAAAAATCCTATAAAATTAATAAAAATGTAGAGGAAATGGCAAGTAAAATAATATAATATATATATATATATATATATATATGTGTGTATGTGTGTGATTCGTCCAGTATTTTATAATAAAATATGGTCTTCGATATTAATACCGCAAATATCTTCGACGGAAAGCGTGGCTTGTGAATACAATAATGTTCTAAAAATTTCAGGCGCAAATTATATAAAGATATCTAATAATATGAGAAGTAGTATATATATATATATATATATATATATATATATATATATATATATTCATATAGATAAATAGATATAGATAAAACATATCTGCCATATGTACGTATCCCTAAATACCCATTGATATACAACGACAGCACACACTGAAGGATGAAGGGTTTGTAAAGACACACAATGAGAATATATATATACGCATATCTACAAATACATGATCATGACAGATATTCGACCAGGAGAAACACATTCCAGTCTGTCCTTAAATATAAATACATACACAATAAAATGGACATAAGATATATATGGCGATATAGTACACACATACATACACACATGACATACAATATACAAATATGTTGTGGCACGGTAGACCATGCTGTGCCATTATATGTCTTGATTTAATCATATATATACCTGTACATACTCTTACACATACATTTACATTATACGTTACATATATATATGCATATATACATATATATCATATACACTACACACATATATATAATATACCATACATACATACACACATACATATATATAGGCACACATACACATATGCAGTAATAATTGATGGCCTTTTCTCATATATATTTCCCATATATATACTGTAAAAAAAAAAAAAAAAACCATAAATACATTTTATTTCATAAATATATAAATATATTATTTTAACAATACACTATATATATATATATATATATATATATATATATCTTCAATTTATCTGGCATATAATATATTAAAAGGCATAGGTAACATGGGGTATATAGGGAGTTACTTGTCTGTTCATAGTGTAGGATTATATAGATGATGGATTATTAGTTGTAACATAGTATTTAGGATTTTAGGTCTTATTTACTAATGTTGACAAGTAGATTTTCCACCTAGATCTTGCTAACAATATATATGTATGTTCATCCTTTCAACCATCCCCTTCGGTTATCAAACATATACCCACTTCCATTGATTATAACTCTTATAATAAGGAGGTTTCATAAACATATGATTTTTATAATTCTGCATAAAATAGTGGATACAAAAATATATTATTCAATATAAAAACCCTGTTAAGGCCGATATAAGAAAAAGAAGATCTAGGAAAGGTTATTATTCATCCCCCCTTCAATGTTATGGTCAAAAACTGGTTACTATATTTATTAACCTAATCAAAAACATTTCCCCAACCCCTGAAACTCCCATAGTAAAATATTTAATCCTAATACCCTTAAATTAAGCTTATAGTTGTTGCTGATAACCTAGAACGAATAATAAAAACATAACAAATATAGTCTTTTAACAAGTCGACAACAGTATGAGGAATAATACAAATAACAACTTATGTAATTGTTCAATAATTGTTCTAAATAACTGGGAACCGAATTGAAAGCAAATATAAAGAAGTTTTGTTGGTTCTACTATGAAAACATTCAAGGAACGCTGGCGGGGGCACCACAGTGACATATGATTTTTTGGAATCTAAAAGATAAGAACAAAACATACGATTAAATGGAGTTTGGGTTTCCCCATGTTACCTATGCCTTTAATGAAAAATTTGAAATTATTAGATTTAAAACCACAATCAAAGATATTTTGAAGGGCCGAATACAATGATATGTCTTTTAATAGATTAGTATTTTATTGCATAATGGTCATACTTATATAAGTGTATTGTTTACCAAGTTATCAGTGTTGGTTCAATATATATTTATTTATGTGTTGGTTAGAAATTTGCACTGAGGAATGTGTAGGTTGGTGTATAAATGTGTTTATGGTTTTTTTTTTTTTTTTTTTTTTAGGGTTTTGTGGCCAGAGCTGTATATATATGTTGTGTGTGTATATAGAAAGTAAGGTAGATTATGAGAGAAAAGGTTAATAATTATTACCGTATATGTGTAATAGAACCCAGTGTGTCCTGCTATTTATATATATGTATGGATGAAGAATATATATATATATATGTTTGTATATATATATATATATATATATATAATATGTGTGTATGTGTGTATATGTTGATATATATATATATATATATATGTATATGCAATATATATGTATGTGTGTATATGTATGTATGTGTGTGTGTAATGTAATTCGAAATCCTTGATTAAATCGTTAATGGCCCAGCATGGTTTCACTAGATTGGGTGCGACTGAGTAATGAGTTCGCTCTCCATGCCCCTTTGAACGTGCCTCAATATATTTATATATATATATATATATATATATATATATATATATACGTGTGTGCATATATATATGTGTATATATATCTGTATGTCTATTTATTGTGTATGTATTTATATTTAAGTATATTTCTTTTATGAATGTTTATATATTTGTATGTTAGGACTACTATAAGGTATATTGCGTTAAAAATTTATGTATCTATATGTTAGTTCGTTTATAAATGTATTTGGTTGAAAGTTGTTGTATTTTTATGTATGCATGTATATATAGGGTGGTTGTTAACCTTATATATATTTATATATATATATATATATATATGTATGTGTGTATACATATTTATGTATGTTTGTGTATGTATATATATAGGTGTGTGTTGAACCTCAGAGTTTGTGTGTAAGGTATGGAAACTATATCATGACTGTTTTTTATATCTCTAACATAAAAGTCTGTGTGTATATATGTGGTGTATTTAGGTTTATATATGTATATGTACGTACATATGTACTTGTTATCATAGATATGTATATGTACATATGTTTTATGTTTATATATTTATTCGTGTGTAAAATGTATGTATGAATATATATATATATTTTTTTTTTTTTTTTGTGTGTTAATTTGTTTTGCTGCCGTGTAATATATATATATATATATATATATTTGTGGATTTCTTTATCCTGTTTTTCTTTTGCCAAATATATAATGAAACTATCAATATGATATGATTAATAATTGATATTTTTATTGTTTTAAGTTTTCGTTTTAACATTTTTATCTTTATATATTTGATAGTGGTTAGCATTTACGTCTGAAATTTACTGGTTGATCTCAATGTCCTGTGTGTGTGTATATAATTTTTTTTGGTCGATCGACCTCTTCCTTTTTTTTTTTTTTTTTTTTTTTTGTGTGTGTATATTTTGTGTGTGTGTGTGTGTGTGTGTGTGTATGTATCAATTAACTGATTGTGTTTTTGTTGTGTCCGCGTGAGTTTAAGAATATTCAGGAAAGAAAAAAATATATATGTATTACAGATGATGACTGATAGCAACATCTAGGAAAAATGTGCGATTTAGCTATAATAGCATAATTCTGTACTTCGTTTTTGATGGTTATTCTTAGCAAGCGGGTAATTCATTCAAATACTTTTATTTTCAACACCATCACTTGATAAGACACAGAGTGGTTGCCAAAATGCTCGAACATACGATTTTTATAAAAATAATTATATCTGATAATTCATGAATAGTAATTGTTGGTTATTGAATTCAAATACCAATTATATACTTTATATATATTGGGTGCCAAAATGCTCAAGAAAACCAACCAGAAATATATAAACATCATATGGAGGCATAAGCTTAAGAATTGGTAAGCAATTTTCAGCGTTTTTTTTTCTGAAATTGTTGATCATATTCCTGATATAATTTTGGTCAACCTGTGAATCAAAACAAACATCTGGTCCGTTTAAAAAAAAATTCAAAAAAAAAAAAAAAAAAAAAACATGGAGGCCCCCCCATGTGAAGACAGCACTCGAGATCTCCCCCCGAAGCCAAAAAAACAAAAAAAAAATTCTAGAAAAAAAAGTTAGCAGGAAAGATCACAGTCAAAGATCTGTGTGATCTACTTCTTTTATATCCCATGTCCATTCAGAGCGTGCGGGCTTTTGGTTCTCCACATCTTCCTATCTTCCGTAATGTTCCTCTCTTTATTATTCCTCCATTCCTAAATCTGTCATCAATTTACACACGCTTATTTGTAGATTGATCGTCATTTCCCATTGCCTTCAATACGTCCCGTGAGTGTCAATTTCGCTAAGCCCTCTTTTTCACATTGTATATCCCAGAAAATTCAAGTGTTTCTTGTCTGCTACAAAGCATAAATTTTCTTTTTGACTTAATTTTCCTGAAAATTGCTCATACTTTCGGTCTTTTGTATTCTTGACATCCTACTATAGAAACACATCTCTGCTACCCCATGTCCTTCTTCATCTGTGAAGAGATAGTCTTGCATTACCTGGCATAAATATGACGTCCTTGTTGCAGCGTCAGCTGTGACGTCCTTGGTCGCGGCGTCAGCTGCGACGTCCCTAAACACAGCCTTCGCTCGCTCCTCGCTGCTCCGTTCGGGTGTCGCCGCTCCAAACGTGACGTCCGCCTGTCGCGTCAGTCGTGTTGTCGCGTCCTGTGACGACCAACTGGCTTGGTATCGGTGGCGGCACCCAAACGTGACGTTCTAACCTTTTGGTGATTCGGATGGGAATCTGGTTAGATCCGATATCAGCCTCGTCGTTCCCAACTCGCTTCCAACGTCTGGTTACCAAAGTAACTGCATTGATCCCCAGTCCGCCTACCCACGTTGTGAATTGATCTTAGGCAGACGAGATCAATCAGTAGTTGGGGCCGTAATGCAAATCGGGTTCAACGGGGGTGACATCGCACAAATATGCATAAAATAAAAATAAAATGATAACTCAAAAATTTAAGGTATCAAAAAAAAGGATAACAAACTTTATGTCTAGTTGTTGGATACATAGGACGGCGTCTATTTCCCGACCCGTTCTATGGATTGTGACACGTTGTTTCCCGTTAGGCGAGTTTTAACGCTTCAAGTTGTTTACTCTTTAAGAAATTGTTTTTTTCGGTGTGTCTTCGGGCGAAAGTCGAAAAAAAAACTTATTCTGGTGGTCTGGATCTAAGTCGCTCTTCAAATTAATTGTTCTTGGATTGAAGAGGAGTCCGGAATTTGCGTGAATCTTGGTCAGCTATCTGCGAGGCGGGAATTCTCTCGAACCGAACTGGAACTCAACTCAACTGCAACTGGAACTTAACTGTTTTCTGCTCGCTGCGACTTCGCTTATATGGACGCCGACCAAAACCGGGGTGGGTTTGTCGGCGCCGGGGGTTCCTCGATAATTCTAAATACATATCCACCTCTTTTATTTCTGGTTAGGAATTTTCCACTTTTTTCCATTTTTGGGAGCCTTCTCTTGCTCCCACCTTCTCACCATACTTCAGAGGGGCGTGAACTGCCCTTCCCACTTCTTCGTAGCAGCTTCTCATACCCATCCTCTAGATGGGCGGCCACAGCCTCCTACTTGCGTCACGTGATCACCACTCGTCCAATGATGTTTTAGTCGGGCGTGTACGATTCCGCAGCTTTGTTTCAGAAAAAAAAATATCTTGCTTAACAAAAATAAAATATCTTTTTCTTTTCCTTTTCTTTCTTTTAATCGCAGTTATCATTTTCTCTAGCCGCAAACAGAACAATACGATCGATGGTGGTCATAACTCTTCACCTGGGCTTCGTCAGTTATCTTATCGCTAATTATCAGAATGGGTGGTCTTTTTAACACGGCCAGACCATCGCCTCGAAAAAAAAAAAAAACATTTCTAAGTTCCCATTCATTTTTTCGGTACACATTTCTGATAACATAGTTTTATTATCGCAGGCTAAAGATGTTCCGTAGAAAGAAATCGGTCAGTGGACACATCGTGTGCGGCTTTTAACACAATTAATTTTTCATATCTATCCAAAGCCCTGTAGTTTCACCTGTGTTTTGTCAATTATCAAAATTAACATTTTCAATTGGACTTTTCTTTGGCTAATCGGTCTGGGGTTTGCTTAATCAGATGCGTTCCCGCACTAGCGGTTCGTTTATGTATCCCAGATAACACAGCCCGTCGCCATTCGATTCCTTTATCCACACAGAATTTCCCTGCCATTGTAATGACACTCTTTCGCCATTTGTTACTTATCAAAATATCCTTTATCCATTGTCTCTTAGCCGCGGTGTTCTGCTTATCATCCACGCTTTGGTCTCGCCTCTCTTTTGCCTTCTTTTCTTTCTTTTCTTTTTCTGCCTTGGTAAATGGTGCCACATAAAGAAGGACTGATAGTACACAGCACTTCAACATTATTTTCATTGTTTTGTAGTGATGTTTATTTGAGTTTTTTCAATGTTTTCAGTTAGTACTGATTTTAAAATTATTTGTTTTACTAACTCGATAAAAGGCTTAAGAGCCACTCTAGCTAACCAAAGGAGGTTTTTGTGTGAGCAGTAAGAGTAAATAGCAAAATGCGCAGTTTATTAGCATATAGAAAAGGTCAGGGTCATACGTGGAGTTGAAGATGTTAAGATTGCAGTGGTGGGAAAGCATCCTCTTGGGAGTCAGTAAAACAAAGTAGCGTTTAGTGGAAATAAGTTATTGGAGTGGAACTTTGGTACTAATTAGATACGAAGGAAATCAGAGTGGTTAGTCCCAGTGTGGGTGCCTAGGTAGGTTAAAGTTGGTGAAACTAATTAACATAGCTCGTCTGAACATTTTCCATGGAAACAGTGATAGAGTAGCAAGAATTAAGAGAAAAACAGAAGATAAAAGTTGCAAAAGGAGTCATACCTACAAATACATATGAGTTCCGTTTCAAACCATCGTAGAGAAGAAGAAGTTTTTTCGAACAAGCAGAAGTGAAAGCAGGGCAAATCAGTGTTTCATTGACCAAACACAAGATGTTTTTCGAAACACGTTAGAGAGATTTCAAGAAACGATGTTCCCAATATGTTAAATTGCATGTTTCTTTCATAATTCATGATCATTTCCTTCTTTGTCGGACCGAGAATTTTTCAGCGGCAAACCGTATTTAAAATGCACATATATAGTGTACGCCAGATATCTGAGAACAAACTCGTAGCTGGCCACTAAAAATCGAAGACTACCTAATATGAGGATAAGCGGAACATTAAAATGGTTGTCATGTTAGAAGAAAAGGAGTAACTACCGACACATAGTGGTGTCAGGCTACTGACTGCAGTGAATATTTTGTGACTATTGAGTGGAATTATCCAGTCGAATTAGTGTGAATTATTGTACGACGATGATTTGATTTAACTTCTTTGTTCTTGTTAATTATTTATTTGCGGTTGTAATTAAATACTGTTTTATTTAACATTGAAATCTTGAGTTATAGTTAATCATTAAAGGCCACCATATGTCACAAAAATGGTAGATCCCATCTCAACACAAAGAATTAAAACAATGAAACGGCCCGCTAACTCCAGTAAGTCGAAGATAATGAGTTCCTTAAATATGACCAGAAGAAAAGGATCAATGTGATCACCACACTAGTCTTGAGTAATAAGACTACCATTCCCTATTTCTTCCCACGGGGATCCAGGGTAAATAGCATAATCTGCAGTGTTGCTGTAGGGAAAATGCACGGAGGTTGAGGCTGGTACTATTAAATGATCATCTGCCGTTTTTTTTACAGTGTTGAAGATAGTTACAGATTTATTTTAAAACATACGGTCTTTTAAATTGAATATCTGTTACTTTTATATTAGAATATGTTATCGTTTACATAAATTTACGAAGCGAATAATATTCGTAATGCACACACACACACACACATATGTATATATTTTAATTACTTAAAAGGTATTTTAGTGGATACTCACTTCGTTTATCTATTAGACGCTATATTTATTTAAAATATTTATATATTATTTTATTTTCGTCTACTGGTCTGAATATCCGAGAAATCTTCTTAGAACGCATATTTATTCTATATTAACATTTATAGAATATTCAGATTGTCGACGAAAATAAAATATACTGTTTAATAAATAAACGGAGCGGCAACTACAAGTATCCCGTCCTGGGTATGACATTAAACAACATCCGCATCCTGGGTAAGACGATAAACTAAGTCCAACAGCAAGGTCTCTGATAATAGGTTTTTGAAAAAATAATGTTGCAAGTTGTACGTTTTTTGGAAAAATAATATCAGCTATACGTTTTGAAAGAATAGTGTCGCCGGCTATACGTTTTTGAAAGAATAGTGTCGCCGGCTATACGTTTTTGAAAGAATAGTATTGCCGGTTATACGTTTTTGAAAGAATATTACTATCTATACGTTTTTGAAAAAAATAATATTACCAACTATACGTTTTTGAGGAAAAAATATTAACAGAAATAGATTTTTGATAAAACAAAAATATTACTAGGAAAAAAAAGTTGTCGGCATTAAATGAACATTAAGGTTGATATGCCGTAAAACAAAAAACAATCACAAGTATCCACTAAAAGTAACATTTTAAGTAATAATGATTTGTCGGATTAATAAAAAAATCCATTCTTTACATATCTATATATATACAGATATCAATAAAATATATAAATCGTGCTAGATATATGGGAGCAGAACTAAAGTTTATATTAATAATAACTATTAATTTTTTCTTCGTCTGTATCACAACTCCATACACCTGCCAGTTTTCAATCAGTACTTGACGACTGCAACATCAGATTCTCCTACCGGTGAGGAATAAAAGTATATTATTATTATTATTATTATTATTATTATTATTATTTTTTCCTTTGATTTCTGATGTGTACTCATTTCTTTCCGGGTCCCGCCCAGGTACCTAAGGTTAGAAATGGCATCATGACGTTTTCCACTAAAAAAAAAACAACAAACAAATACATTGACAAAGCACAGGTGTGGGCTGTACTCGTGAGAACAATGTTTTGCATTTTTTTAAAGGCATGTGCTTCCAGGGATCCCTTCAATGAGTCTACTGGAATCATTTCCAAAAATCCGAGGGCTCCAACTACAACGGGGATGGTTGATGTTCCTATGTGCCACATTTTTTAGATTTCGATTTCAAGATCCTTGCATTTTGATAGCTTTTTGAAGATCTTCAAAGATACATTGCAGTCTGCAGGGGGCACCATTTTTGTGTGCGATCTCTAATAACACTGTCTGGCCAGTTACATATATATATATATATATATATATATATATATATATATATATAATTATAATTTATATATTATATACATGAATACAAACATATATATATATATATATATATTTGTCTTACGGAAGTTATACAGACATGAAACAAAGATATCTACCGTCAAATTAGTTAAAAACACAATAATACTCACGTATACACACAGTAAAAAGAACCTTCAGATATTGGAGGCCATGTACATTAAAACGAAGCAACCCACACTCAACAAAATTACATTTCAAACTAGTCACAACACATTACATTGCATCTAGACAATTGTTGTGTTGTAATACTTCGTTCAGTTGCGTGGTATGACGTCATAGAACACATCTTGAAATTACGATCTGCGTATGCTATTCCACAACCGTTGTCGTCGCATAGCAATTATCTACGTCAAAATAACAAAATATCACCTTGACGGGGGATGTCTTTGTTTCATGTCTGTATAAACCCTGCCGAGGATGGCTCATGTGAACCGAAAGCTTAGGACCATATTATGTCTTTATTGTCACCATAAAAGGACCAATGTTACCCGAAATTAAAGCAAATAATCGAACAGTAGGACGGCTCATGATCAGACATAATAGACATTCATTCTCTGTTATACTTAATAATATATGTTTAAATAATGATCTGCTGTCCCAATACACTAAATTACACACACACACACACACACACACACACACACACACACACACACACACACACACACATATATATATATATATATATATATATATATATATAAATGAAAGGAAAAAAAACAGATGAAGTATAATTGTTACCCTTCTCCATTTATCTTTCGCAAAAGAGGTAACATTTTTCTTTTGAAATTTAAAAAAAAAATTAATTTAATCGCTAGCCACTTACAATTCACCTGAAGATGTACAACGTAGTACCGGAACACGAAAGTTATTGTGCAGCGATTTCATCATGTCATTGTCGTAATATCTAATAATAATAATAATAATAATAATAATAATATATATATATATATATATATATATATATATATAGCGCAACAACACCCGTGCATAATTATCTGCTTCCTTCCAACCATTACAACACGAGATGGCACCATATGCTCACACGCGCACACACACACACACACACACACACATATATATATATATATATATATAAGTGTGAATATAGACTAAATAACGAGATATTAGCAACAGTATATGCGTGCGATAACGTGCATGCGGAGATAAGCAAATACATATTTACTTAATTTAATTTATGTATTTATTATATATATATATATATATATATATATATATATATATATATATATATATATATTAATATATATATATATATATATTTATACATTTATTAATATATATATATATATATATATATATATATATATATATATATATATATATATATATATATATATATATATATATGCTATATATATATATATAATTATAATCCAATCACTATTACTATTAATCAGGTGAGGAAAGAAATATTAGCGAAGTATTTATTGCCGCTCTGCTTTTCAGCATGTAACTTTCAGCACATTCATTGCCGTCTCTTTGTTTTCGAGTAAATGTTTATAATCATTTGTAAAAAATTATTTGCAATTTTTATATATATACATATATATATATATATTGCAGGTTATTGAGTAAAAATAATATAGGTCAAAATATGGTTATTACCATTTCGGTGGTAGGAAGGGGAATAATATGGTTATTACCATTTCGGTGGTTAGGTGAGGGGAATCAGGCGTAGCTGACCACATATGGAGAGAAAAGGGAGATCACTGCCCTCTGTGGGATCATGTTGAGATCATAGACAGTTGAACACCATTGGAAAATCCGTAAACTTAAGGAATCAGCACATATGCTGGACCACAAAAATCTCCTGAGCCGACCATGCATAGAAAT
This sequence comes from Acanthosepion pharaonis, assembly GCA_903632075.3. Classification (NCBI taxonomy): domain Eukaryota; kingdom Metazoa; phylum Mollusca; class Cephalopoda; order Sepiida; family Sepiidae; genus Acanthosepion; species Acanthosepion pharaonis. Next base: position 710,332 of record CAHIKZ030000102.1, on the reverse strand, counting down.
AAATACAATATAGGAACCAGTAATAAGGAGTTCCAGATAAAAGCGATAATAACAACAAAGTTGCAATATGAGCTCTGGTAAAAAAAACATGCAATGATAACAGCAAAATTGCAATATGAATACTGGTAAAAATGGTTGCTGAAACATTAGGTATACAATACCCAGAATTTCATACACAGACGTCCTCAAGCACACAGTGACACAGTTGGATAAAGAACCTGGTTAGTTCAATCCCGGCTAAGGCAGTGACAGAACCAGATGAAAACTGACATCCTGTAAACATCAATGCCTACCCCAGTGAAAAATAAAGGGTTAGTTCGACATTCCAACCGCCTTCAAGAAGAAAACAGCCAAAAGATGACTATGGTAAAAAGATGACAATCCTTTAAACATAATGTAAATAGTGTAAATGCAATAAATATGGCCTCATCTCAAATAGAATAATACCTCATCTCAGAAATATAGACAGATACTGAAATGTTGTAATAAAAATGACAAAAGATTTAATAATGTAAATAGTAAAAATATAGACAGATACTGAAAGGCAAAAGTTGAGGACAAAGATGAGGACAATCCGAATAATGTAAATAGTGTACATAATACCTCATCTCAGAAATATAGACAGATACTGAAAGGCCGAAATGTTGTAATAAATGGCGACAAAGATGAGGACAATAGTCCGAATAATGTAAATAATGTACATAATATCATCTCAGAATAGTCCCAAATGTTGAATAAATATACAAAGATGAGGCATAATGTTGTAATAAATATGGCGGATAAAGTGTAAAATAGTGTACATAATACCTCATCTCAGAAATATAGACAGATATTAAAATATAGACTGTGTCGGTATCTCACTGTTAATTCACTTCTTTGGTTAAACATTCCTTTTATGTTAGCGGACATGATTATATGGCGTTTTTCTTGTAAACAGAAGAAGCATAGTTCATGTAAAAATTTACAAATTGCAGTTATTTTTAATTTATTCCATTTTATCGTAGGGGTTATATTGACTTCTTTTAAGTACCAAAAATATTTAAAAAGCGACTTCTTATCTCTGTACGCGCTGTTGTTGAAAGATGACATATGTTGATGCCACCTTGCTTTGAATGAATTCTTGGTACTGTCGATATAAATCTTTTTTTACTATTGCATTTTCGCTAGTAGATATTGTACTTGGGTAAACAAAAGAATTATTTTCACACATATTTTGCAATGGACACTCGTTAGGATTTCTACAATTACATCTGTTGGTATCTTTAGATTTGCTGCTTTGGAATGGCAGTTATTAGTTATGTTTTGTATTGATTTAAAATTTTATTATTATGTTTTTTAATAATTTTTTCAAGATTATCTGTACAGATATAACTTAATTTAAGGGTATTTCTATTAAAAATATATTAGTAAGTTTTTTTTTAATAGAAATACACTTTTAATAGAAATACACTTAAATAGATTAGTAAGATTTAAAAAAAAATGATTCTGATAACTTTACATCTGATTAACCTCCCACACAACTTCAACAAATAGAACGCCATATTTGGCTAAATCTATGATACATTTCTCGCTGCCATATTGTCCATGATGACATGCCTAAGGGCCAGTTTATCGTGACATGAAAACATAACTCACCAAGTTCCACAGTAGATCTAACTTTTGATTGGTTAATCGAGACATACCCACAAATATATATTTTAATACTGACATAATGCCCTCCCCGGCTTTAAGTTTCGGAAAAGATTTAACGTTTTGTTTTTAAAGTTTCCTAAAAAAATGTATATTATCAGTTACCAAACATCGCATGTGGAAGTACAATCCATAGTATTGAAAAAAGAAAGCTTCTGTGTAGCGATGTAAAATATTTTATTCATTTTCTCGCAAATTAAAAATAATATAACAATATTTTGCTCTACTTTGTATTGAGCACATTTAAAAAAATTAAATGCGACGAACTGTTGATATTTACTCCATTTATTCATTCAATTATTTGTATACACACATATATATATATATATATATACGTATATATATATATATATATATATATATATATATATATAAATATATATTCAAACACACATATTCAAACACACACACACACACATATATATATATATATATATATATATATATATATATATATATATATATATATATATATATATAACAATTAGTTTAAGACATTTTTTATGTTTATACGTTCTTTTTACAGATACAAATATTTTAGTAAATGCTCTGTTTATAATAAACAGTATTAACGACATTTACCGGCCTGAATGTCGGAAAAATCGGTAAAATCACGTAAGGCTATATGATGGCTCCGTATAGGATACGGGTTCGATTCCTGTCGAAGGACGCATATTTTCTATGAAAATTTCTCGGATATTCAAGCCTGTTTATTATAAACAGAGCATATACTTAAATATTTGTATCTATAGAAAGAATGTATAAACATAAAAACATGTCTTTATATATATATATATATATATATGCTATTGCACATATTCATTTTGTATTTTGTCTCACCGCATCGTTTCACGAACAATTTTATATATATTTTCTGCATATTTTATAGAAGATTGATTCGTTTTCTGCGGTTTTCCTTTTCAGGTTATTTAAAGCCAGAGAATAATATGTTTAGATTTAAGATAAGAGCGGTTTTGTGATAGATTTTATTAATTATTCCATAGCTGGGTGGAGAAGAGTTATTTATACCTTGATGTTCATAATGAACCCAACGGTGATTAGAACTCAGCTCTCTAATTAACAGTTCCCAGCCATTATCCATTACACACACGCACATCGAATCTTACAACCCCTGGTATTTCCAAGCGGTTACCCATCTATGTACTTCATCATCTTGCGGACTCAGTCGAGATTGAACTCACCAATACTTTGATTGGTGTAGTTCATAATCTTGTCAAATAGCTGAATTCTTGATGCTTCGCAAGGGCTATCAAGAGTGTTTTTATCGTGACACCAACAGTAAATGGATTGCCAACCAAGGCTCAGAGACTCCATTCACCCTCCTCTAAGAGTAGGTTTGAATTCAGAGTTTCCTTTTTCCTAGACCAGTTGCCATCCAAGGCTATAGAACCCAGTCTGTCCTGCTATTTACCCATAGCTGGAGGGAGAAGAAAGAGGATCCACACCTTAGCACGTAAGTTGGATTCGACTGGAATTCGAACTCAGATTCCTCAATCCAAAGCCGCCATCCATTGTCCACAACTAACCAGGCTCGACGTCGCTTAACTTCGGAGATCGGGTATCATATTAAGGGCTCATACTATTTAACAAGAGGTAAAATAAGTTTTTTAAACCTGAACAAAAAAAAAATTAAAAACGTGAGGAGACGAAAGACACGAGTTGATAAATGTTTTCACCAATTTGGCAACATCAAGGATTTTAAAGACGTGTGCTAAACGTGAAACGACGGCAACCAATTATATAAAATCTCACCTGATTGACGAATTAATAATGTCTTCACGAGGTGAGAAAGTTAAAAAGAAGAAAATAAACCAACATTAGCGGACAAAAAAGACAGCGTGCTCTTGCTGAACTCGGGAGCAAGAGTGCAAAACTCCTAACGATAATACCAAAGGAATGCGAGTAGAAAGGACTTATCATCAACTTTTAAAAAACCTGAACGTATCATTTTACATTAGTCGGACTATTGTCCTCAACTTTGTCGCCATATTTGTCCTAGACCGGCCTTCTTCAGATGGTTGAGTTTTGAACCCCTAACGGCCGAAACGTTGTGAAAAACACCGACAATGTAAATAATATTTAATACCTCATCTCAGAAATATAGACAGACTCAGAACGTATGGTAGTCAACATGAAATCAACCAAAAGTGTGAACTTCGAATTGGAGACACGGTATCGAGCAGGCGTGGCTTCCCTATGTCTTTTATATCAATATATTTATGGTAACTACACAGACAGGGTTTTTTTCCGTCGTGCCCCGTCTACTTGAATATGAGGGTGCTACTATATTGGCATCTAAGTTCTCACTTTGTTTATTGCTGAAATAGCTAAATGCAACCGCAACTTCTACTCCAGCAGTTTCTTTTTCTGCACTTTCCGTCTGTGAAGTTCCCTTCACTTTACTTGCTTCTCGGATAACAACAATCTTAAAAATTTAAATGTAACATCAATCACCGTCTTCTATCTTCTTGAATCCCGTTCATCTTTTGTCCTTTACTCAATCATCCAGTCTTTTTTTTTTTAGCTTGCATTCACTGTAGCCCTCCCCATTTGCGTTTCCGCCTTGCTTTGGGTGAAATGAGTTAAAAGAAGTAATTATTTACATTGTTCGGACTGTTATACAGTTCGAACAATGTAAACAATGTAAATAATTACACCACCTCATCCCAGAAATATAGACTGATATTGAAGGGATCGGTACGGAACCGATATACTGAAATTATGGAGACAATTAGGAAAATCCTAGCAGAACATGGCATGAATGTCGAACCCTCTAACATTCTTACACTGATGAAGAGTATTACGACTCATCTCTTCAGGCTTTTCACCAAGACTTACCGTCAATTCGAGGAGAGCTCGTTTGGTCGCAGAAAAAGCGGGACATGTCCATGTTCGAGAGAGAATCGAATACAACCGTTGGATTAAACAGAAACCCAATAGTCCGAACAATGTAAATAATGCGAGTTAAAAAAGACAACGGAAAACAGAGATTCAAAGGTGGGCCGAAGTAGCGATAGGAGGTTACAAGAAACTAAGTAATGTATTAAACCTTTGAGTCCTGAAAACCGCCTTACCGGTGGAAGAGAAAAATGACAGCCACCTTTTTACCGTTTGAACAGCGGTAGAGAATAATAACATCATGCCCAACCACCGGTTGAACGGTGGGGGAGAAAATGACGTCATGCCCAGCCACCGGTTGAACGGTGGTAGAGCAAATGGCGTCATGCCCAGCCACCGGTCGAACGGTGGTAGAGAAAAATGACGTCATGCCCAGCCACCGGTTGAACGGTGGTAGAGAAAAATGACGTCATGCCCAGCCACCGGTTGAACGGTGGTAGAGAAAAATGACATGCCCAGCCACCGGTTGAACGGTGGTAGAGAAAAATGACGTCATGCCCAGCCACCGGTTGAACGGTGGTAGAGAAAAATGGCGTCATGCCCAGCCACCGGTTGAACGGTGGTAGAGAAAAATGACGTTATGCCCAGCCACCGGTTGAACGATAGGTAAACACTTGTAACTATTTTTATATCTACGGTGAAACATTACATACCAATTATTTGCGAATTTTCACTCAGGAGCTCAGCCAGAAGGGTTAAAATTGTTCAGGGACGCATGACTCAAAAGGTTAAGGCAAGAAAGGTTCACTAGAAACAAAGAAAAATGTACTTAAAAGCTATGTCATATCTATCCATTTGTATAGTAGTGATTGCTAACAAATTTATTTACAGATGGACAAGAACTGATATGTTTGTTTTGTTTTACGGCATATCAACCTCAATGGGTTATTTAATGCCGACAACTTTTTTGTTTTGTTTTTGGTAATATTTTTGTTTTCTCAAAAATCTATTTCTAGTAATATTTTTTTCATCAAAAATGTATAGCTGGTAATATTATTTCAAAACAAGTATTGCTGGTAATATGTTTATTTTTTTTCAAAAACGTATTGCTGGTAATATTTTTTTTCAAAAATATATTGCTGGTAATTTTTTTTTTCAAAAATATATTGCTGGTAATATTTTTTTCAAAAATATATTGCTGGTAATAACTTTTTTCTTCAAATATTTATTTCTGGTAATAATTTTTTATAAACTATTTCTGATATTAAAACCTATTTTTATACAAGTTCGGGCGTTAACTATTTGCCCATAGCTGGGACACTAACAGGTGCTACAACCCCGGGTCAGGGTGGAGCTGGGAACACCAACAATTAAGAGGTGGTTCCACGCTCCTCAAAAACTCCTGATCAGAGGCCTTGCTGTTGAATGTAGCTTATCGTCATACCCAGGACGCGGATGTAGTTTATCGTCATACCCAGGACGCGGATGTAGTTTATCGTCATACCCAGGAAGCGGACGTGGTTTGTCGTCATACCCAGGACGCGGATGTAGTTTATCGTCATATCCAGGACGCGGATGTAGTTTATCGTCATACCCAGCACGCGGATGTAGTTTATCGTCATATCCAGGACGCGGATGTAGTTTATCGTCATACCCAGCACGCGGATGTAGTTTATCGTCATATCCAGGACGCGGATGTAGTTTATCGTCATACCCAGCACGCGGATGTAGTTTATCTTCATATCCAGGACGCGGATGTAGTTTATCTTCATATCCAGGTCGCGGACGTGGTTTATCGTCATATCCAGGACGCGGAGTTTATCGTCTTACCCAGTTTATCGTCATATCCAGGACGCGGATGTGGTTTATCGTCAGGACGCGGATGCACGGACGGATGTAGTTTATCGTCATATCAGCACGCGGATGTAGTTTATCGGACGCGGATGTAGTTTATCGTCATATCCAGGACGCCGTCAGCACGCGGATGTAGTTTATCTTCATATCCAGGACGCGGATGTAGTTTATCTTCATATCCAGGTCGCGGACGTGGTTTATCGTCATATCCAGGACGCGGACGTAGTTTATCGTCTTACCCAGGACGTGGATGTAGTTTATCGTCATACCCAGGACGCACGATGAGGTGTGGTTTTTAGATGAATACTGAGGATGCGATGAACAAAAGGCGTGACCAACGAAGAGGTTTTAAAAAAAAATTGGAACAAAAAGGAGACTAATATGTAAATTATAGAGAGACAGTTGATATTTCTGGGATATATTCTGAGGAAAGAGAGCTTGGAAAATGAAATAATCACAGGACATATTGAAGGATGACAGCAAGAAAATTTCCTAAAAAGTTTGTACAAAATGGCGGATGTGTAGGGACAAAGAGGTATAGCAAAAAGTTAGACGTCGCTAAGGGATAGGACGTTGTGAAGGGCCATGATCTCTCATGTTTTGAAGCGATACAACACATAAAAGTTTTCCTGTCACATGTTGTCAGACTAAGCGTAATTTCATGCAAGAATAAAAGCGAGAAAAATTGTCCGGTTCGACAGGATGTCGTATTTGCTACCTGTGCTTCAAGGTCAGTTTTTCAGTCGGTGTAAAAAGAACAGATACTGTTTTATTTTTTTATTAGGTAGGCAGAGTCGCCCTATTTGGAAGATTGGCGTAACACTCCCTTCGTCTTTAAATTGGTTCTGCGTCGCATGACAATAAGGAAGAGAAATAAATATCGAGATAGATAAATACGGTGAGAAAGAAGTAAAGGCGATTGGAGGGAGAAGGGAAAAATGATATGAGAAAGAGAGAGAAATAGCAATGAAGAGAGAAGATTTGGCCAATCTGATGGATTGTTTCAGAGAAAAAAGAGAAAGAAAGAAAAAACGGATTTGAAGGAGATAAACAGAGATAGATGAAACATCTCTAGATATAGAAAGGTAGGTAAAATTATATATATATATATATATATATATATATATATATATATATATATATATATATATATATATATATATATATAATTTGTGCCTGGCGATTTATAAAACTATTATTTAATTCATTTAATTCATATCTGTGTTTAACTACATTGGGCATTATTTTGTTTGCAGCATAAATGTTTATTGGCTTACCTGTGTATGCACGCTATCACACGCATATACAGTTGCTAATATCTCGTTATTTAGTTTATATTCACACCTATATCTATATCTATGTATATATATGTGTGTGTACGTGTGTATATATATATATATATATATATATATATATATATATATATATAT
>CAHIKZ030000102.1:650000-697500 GCA_903632075.3 Acanthosepion pharaonis | reverse complement strand
GCCTGCGACAAGGCCAGATGTGCAGGGAATAGGGTTTGTTTTTCAAACGAATTACTAATTTCATAATTGTAGCACTTGAACATCTATTATAACGGATAGACTGTAGAAAGGGAAGCTTTGGTTGGAATCAAAAGATAATTGTTCTCTTTATCTGGCTCACACTCGTGTAATTTCAGCGACCCTTGTTCTCCTTATCTTCCTTCCCTTTTAGGATCTAGGCAATCATTCTCTAATGTATCGTATCTCTTCGGGACGTGTTGGTTGTGGCTCTTCACATATTCATGCCCTTTTTTAACTCTCATCATTGTTTGTTTGTTTACTGTTTCTTTTTGGCCAAGCCATGTTGGCCATTCCTTACAAACTTTTTCGGTAAATTGATCACTGTTTCTCTTCTTCTTTCTTTAATACGTTCTGTGAGTATAATATTTGCTAAACCGCCTTTCCTAATTATGTCTCCCATAAAGTTAAAATATCACTCTGAATTTAAGTATGAGTGTCTTTCCAATTTCCGTTTTTTTTTTTAATTTCTTTGTTGCTCAAGTGTTTTTTATCCATGATTTTTTCAGCTTCACTCTGATGAACCACATTTTTCGACGTTTCGAGACATTTCTTCATCAGTATGGATATTGTTCAGAAGTCACTCCTGTGCAGGAGGACAGATGAAAAATAGCAATTCCTTTCTTTGTTTCTATAGATATTTCGCTATGGATTAATACATTGCTTAGGTTTTGAAAATCCTCTTTCACTATTTCGTTGCGCCTTTGCCAACGTTATTTAGATAGGCTTCTCGTATTTGAGTTTGACATCGACTTCCAGATGAGAGTTTACGATCTAAACCGATTGATATTATTAGGACCTTGAATAAGATCTCGCTGATATTTCATGAAAAGTACTGCTTTGTTTACAAAAAATTAATACGAAACATGTCACTGAAATTATTGTCCATCGCTAGCCACTACTTTTCCCATCTTTTAGGCAGCATTCGAATTCCACGTTGGAAAAACGACACGTCTTCTGAGACTAACCACGAGTCAACCCATTTTTTGGCATCTTCACAAGAACTAAAGTATTGCTCAGCGAGGCCATGTGCCATCGATCGGACGGGGCAATGTCTGGTGAATACGGCGTGTGGGGTAGGACTTCTTATTTAAGCATTTCCAATTAGGTTTCCACTCGTTTTGCAACATGAGGCCTAGCATCGACATGTAAAATCCCTTTATCGTGTCTCTGCTCGTATAGCGGCCGTATTTTCTTCAATGTTCGGCTCAAACGCATCAATTTAGACGGTAGCGATCTCCCATGATGATTTCGGTCGGTTTGAGCATCTCATAATCAACTACACCCAGCTGATCCCAACAAATACAGAGTCGAAGCTTCGAACCATCGATATTCGACTTTGCCGCAGATGTTGATGCATTGACAGGCTTACCCCCACGATCTTCAACGCTTCGGGTTATCGTAATGTATCCACTTTTCATCGCCGGTCGCGATACAATGCAAAATATCATTCCTTTTCTGCCGTTGAAGTAGCTGTTCACACATGACAAGACGCCGTTCGACGTCTCTCGGCTCCAATTCGTATGGAACCCAATATCCTTGCTTTTGAATCATTCCTAATGCTTTCAAACGTTTCGAAACTGTTCTGTGATCAACTACTAATGATTCTGCAAGTTCAGCTTGCGCCTGACATGAGTCTTCATGAAGTAATGCTCCCAATTCTTTGTCTTTAAACTTTTTTTTTTTTTTCGCCAGAGAGTTCTTTATCAACATCAAAATCATTATTTTTGAAGCCTCTAAACCAATCGCTGCATGTTGTTTCCGACAGACCATGGTCGCCGTAAGTCTCCACAAGAATTCTGTGTGTTTCAGCTGCAGATCTAATTTGGATAAAGAAACGCAGTAAAATTCCCCGCAAATACACAATATTTAGCACGAAATCCGACATGTTTAACGCTATGAAAAACAAAGTTGTTTACACTTAGGCGAAATGACATACACTGAATTTCAAGCTTGCTTATAGTACTTCCTTATAGATGCATTACCATCTGAAACTACACAGTTCTGGGAACGCCATCGGTTGGAAAACAGCGAGAACATATTCAAGGTTCTAATAATTTCACTGATCATAAACATAAGAATATCAAATCAAGCAGTAAAAAATGTCGAATTAAAAAAAAAAAAACTATTTCGAAATTTACAAATAGATTTGGTTCAAAGCGTGACAGGGTGTGGAAAAAAGGTTTACTGTACAAAGTATCCAGTTATAGAATCACTAGAAGGGTCTTCTCGATCATAAAAAAAATCTTCCTAACAGTTAGGTCTCTGAAGTTAGCTATCAAAGGCCAGTCCTTAGGAGTCCTAGACGCCAACGCAGGCGTCCCTCAGGAGAAAATTCTTAGACCAAAACTCTTTTTGATCTACATAAATGATCTTCCTAAGAATATGCTCAGATTATTTGTAAGCATCTCTGTCGATGATACGAATATATACGGGCATAACTCTAAAACTTTCGATGGTCAGAGTTTAGCGACTGAACTCTCTTTCAATCTTGCACAAAGGTGGGCAAAAAAACTGGCTGGTTACATTCATTGCCTCGAAGACAAAGCTAATTACATTCCATCATTGACTATGTGACCACAAAATACCACCAATCTTGATGAACGGAGGTCCTCTTGGAGAAGCACCGTACGGCTGTTGGGCCTGAAACTCACACCCGACTTCAATTGGAACTCATACGTACAATCTATTGCTAAGGATACAAGTAAAATGGTCGGCTTCCTATACGTACTTGACCCCTTCCTTTTATAAGAGACAGAGCAGGCCAGAAATGGAGTGCTGTTGTCATATTTAGGCGGGAACTTTTGATTTTATTGCCTATTTCGTTTTCTTTATGATAAGTGTCGGGTTTTGCTGCCACACCCTGTACTTTCTGTCGTCTAGCACAACACTAACCCAGCCAGCTTAAACACTGCAAGTGCTTGATTTTGAAACCTTAAATTTGTGACACATACCTTAGCATTGACAAAGTGAAAATTCAGTGGATTTACATACAGGTGGTTTTAACATCGACCAAATTATATAGATGCTTTGCGATCATAAGGTTATCCCAAATATATTTAGCGAATTAGGTAGGCATGAATAAAGAAAACATCATCGAAAAACAATTTCTGAGTCACGCGCAGCATCAAGCGAAGATGCGGAAAAGCAAAATATATAGGCAAATACTAGGATTTTATCTAAGTTAAATTTAGCATTGTGCCAATAATATATGGAGCACTTGGAACGGCGCCAAAATCTCTAGACATCTGAGTCGATGATTTAGACATTTGAAGAAGAAAAAAAATATTGCTCATATTTCCTTAGTGTTTGCACGGATACTGAGAAAAAGGTGTTGGAGATTTGAAATTACTTTGCTGTCACGTAGTCTCCAGTGATAATTACCAGACATGTGAAGTATACATCCAAATATATCCAAATCTATCTATCTATCCGTCCTGGGTATGACGATAAACTACATCCGCGTCCTGGGTAAGACGATAAACTACATCCACGTGCCGAGTAAGACGATAAATCCACATGCGCGTCCTGGGTATGACGATAAACTACATCCGCGTGCTGAGTAAGACGAAGAACTACACCCGCGTCCTAGGTATGACGATAAAATACATCCCCGTGCTGAGTAAGACGATAAACTACGTCCGTGTCCTGGGTATGACGATAAACTACATCCGCGTGCAGGGTAAGACGATAAACTACATCCGCGTCCTGGGTAAGACGACAACATACGTCGAGCAGCAAGGCCTCTGATGAGGAGGTTTTGAAGAACGTGTACCCACGTCTTAATTTCTGGTGGTAGCACTTGTTAGGGTCCCAGCTATGGGCAAATAGTTAACTACCAAACTGGGGTAAAAACACTATGAAAGTGTAAAAATAGGTTTTAGTATCAGAAATACTTTGTAAAAGAAATTATTACCAGCAATACATTTTTGAAGAACTATTACCAACAATACGTTTTTGAAAAAAAATATTACCAACAATACATATTACAGGCTCTCCGACCTTCTTCAGTTGTATCTCTACTGAGATCAATGGAAACGACGATTAATAACTGAGCCTTCCTAAAAATAAGAACATGACGAGATATCCCTAGACATGGACAGTGGAACCAGAAGAGTATACCCTTGTAGATTAAATTCCCTGGGGGCTAGCTAGATCGATATAGTTCATGAAGCCTGAAAGGTACAACGACCGAAACGTCGTGATAAACACAACAAAAATGAGGACAATAGTCCAAATGCAAATCGTGTTAATAATGATAATTTCTCATCCCAGAAATTCACACAGAAATAGAGTTCTTTTATTTTAATCAATTCACCTCAAGCAAGGCGATAATGCTACTAAGACGCAAGGCGCTAGTGGGAGTGAAAGAGAATGAAAAAGACTTTAGAAGGAACCGGATGCTAATCAGGAAACGGTTGCATATAGCAGTTTTAACTGTAAAATAATGAGATCTTGCCGCCAATCGAGCACTGAACTTAAATTCACAAAGTCTATTTAACATAAAGGAAAGTACATTAGAACAATTACCATGAAAATAACCCTCTACCCCTATTCAAAAACTAGGAAGGAGTGTGAACCGGGTGTGTGCGTAGGCTTCTGAGCTTCTGGCGTAAATGCTGCATTTATGCACGGGCATCTGTTAGGAATTTCACTCCCGTGGGGTCAAATATTTAAATGTGTGTTCATTCTATACTTTCGATAAAGATCAACGTAGTTTGCATATCCAGTAAAAAATTATGTATGCATGAGGATTTTTTAAAAAATTTTTTTCATTTCACTGAATACAAGATGCATGTAACAGATTTTATGAGACAACTCCTTGAGGCATTGGAATTATAATCGAGGAAAATAGCAGATTGAAAATTCTTACCTAATTGTCGTGACGCCCATATAAGGCTTCTCAACATTTGAGAGAAAATACTTATTTGGATTCAATGAAAACAAATATGAATATAACCTCTCCCCTCATCTCAATTTATTTTCTTGATTGCGTATTTCAATCGACGAGATTGTTATGGAGGAGATAATTTAATTTTCTTCCAATTAAGACAATGTTTGACTTTTTCTTGTACACGGCATACTATCCAAAAGTTCAGGGAACCTAAGGGAAAAAAAACGGTATTTTTTTAATTTTTTAATCGTTTCATCCCAAGAAAGGTAATAAAAACACTAATATATAATAGGTTAGTGCTAGAGAATACGAGAGAAGAAAAAAATACAGTTAGGAAGTGAGAAGAATAAAGGAACAAGAATTGAGAAGGTAGTAGATACCGATTGACATTGTATTTAAATTCATGGAAGGAAAGAGCAAGAAATGTAATAGAAGAAACTGTTAACATAGAACTTACGGTTGCATATTGCCGTTTTAACTGCAAAATAATGAGATCTTACCAGCAATCGAGCACTGAGCTTAAATTTACAAAGTCTATTTACCATAAAGGAAAGTACATTAGAACAATTACCATGGAAATATTTATAGAAAAATTCATTCAATTTACATTACGGCGGTGGAAAAATCAGTGAAACCGAGGTGCCATGTACCACTTCAAATTCTTTGGATTTTATCAAGAATCTGTAAATATATATATATATAGCAGGAGCACCATGCAGGTTAAAGCTTGTTAAGCTTAGCTGGATTGGCGTTTATAAAATCCGACCCCAGGTTTTATTTTCGATCTCTTTCGAAGATTCCCACTTTTATTATCTTCTTAATTTCTACCCAACTATTTTTCTTCAATATCTTTTTCCCACTTTCAGGTGCAAAATGTCCTACGCCTCCAGAAAACAGTGGCAACTCCTCCCTCCTATGTATGATCAAGGTGGGTCACGTGCTAATCCCCTGGTTTTGGTTATTTTATTTAAAATTTAGTTATTTTTTCCCTTTTTCTCAACAATTTATTTTTTGTCTGTTTTTAATTGTCGATCCAATCCAATTTAAAAAGAAAAGTCTTATTCCATTCAAGTTTCATTTTATAGAATTAAAAACATCCGTCTTATTTTGTGGTATATTTTCAACATTAAAAGTAAGCTTAAACTCTGTTAAAGGTTTATCCGAAAAGTGGTCCCTGTCAAAGACGCCAAAAATTTATAGAGGGTGAACATCAGTTCAAGGTCATACAAAATACGTATTTTTAGACGCGGGCCAGTAGTTAATTTTTTTTCTGAATTTCTGGGATGAGGAATTATCATTATTTACACCATTAAGGGTTCAGTTCGGAATTCCCTAGAGGTTTGCCAGATTGATATACACCTGAGGAAGACCAGACAGCACAACGGCCGAAACGTTGCGATAGCAACAACGAAGATGATGACAACAGTCTGTATAAAATAATATAAATTACACAAGCCTTTAGTTTAAAAAAAAAAAAAGTTAACGAATCAGAAGTGATAAAATTAGTTTGACCTTTTTTACGTATTTTATATATATATATATATATATATATATATATATATATATATATATATATATATATATATATATATAAGTTTTTTTATATTTATACATTCTTTTTATAGATACAAATATTTAAGTAACTGTTTATAATAAATAGTATTAAACAACATTTACCGGCCTGAATGTCCGAGAAATTTTCACAAAATATTCGTCCTCCGAGAATAACTAACGATAACGATTCTAGATTTGAAGGTCTTAAGATTGTAGCGTACGAGGAAACATTCTGTCGGGAGTTTGTTCCACAGAGTAGCGATTCCTGGAAAGACTTTGACAGAATGGAACTTTTTTCTTAGCAATGAAATATGATGAAAATAGCGTGGATTCGTCCTATTGCATCTCGCATGGCGCGTCTTAACTGTGAAGTTCTGAACTGGTGGAACTAATGAATATAACATGTCAGAACATATGCTATGGAAATAGCGATAGAGTTAGGTGAGGCTAGCAACGTTTTGTCTGTAGGGGGTTTGTAGGATGGAAAATAAATACTCACCCACAAGGCCGTGTAAACTCTTTTTCGAAAACTGTTATGGTTAGAAAGTGAGAACTGGGTATCCCCAGTGGAGATATGGTAGAATATATTTCATTTGGCTGTGTGATCCGACTGTTGCCTGGCAGGAGTCAGATACTCTCTGTGGCAGTTAAAGGAAACAACCATTTCCTCAGTATCTTTAACGTTGGATATACAGGTTCGACTTGGAATCTGAGTTGAACTAGATTCCCTCTAGACTTTCAAAACGAGGAGCTTCTTTGATTTTACCAAATTTGATTAGGATAGGCGAAAATTCCAACAATCTTATCACTTTTTTTTCAAATCTACTCTGGGGTTCGCAGGAACAGTTAAATCTATTATATAACATATTTTGATTTATTTTTCTTGCTTAGATAGGGTACTTATTATTACGTTAGTAATTTTAATAAAGTTATTATTAATACCATTTGTATCATTATTATATACTATTATTTTAACGTTTTATATACGTTCACATTCTATCCTGGTGCAGCAACACAGAATATACTCGGAGTTACTCTAGAAACGAAGATATAAATAGCCGGGGATAATATGGATCAAGCAATATCACACATACACAGATATTTCTTTCATGGCCTCCATTTTGTTCCGATTCAATGGTGTGCTCCTAAATTAGTAGACCTGTGGATACTTATTGATTTTGATCAGCTCAGAGTTGATTGTTTAGTCCATATTAACTAGGCTAGATTTTGGTGTCTCAGATTCTTCAAAGAAGTGTTTTAAGAGAGGAGAGAAAATGCAAGACAAAGGTGCATTGGGTATAAGATAAGGTGCCTTCTAGAAGGTAAGCAAAGTGCTAGAAATAGAAGTATTTCATTAGAAACAAAGAAAAGAGGACTGAACTGTTACCAGACCACCTGACAACTTTTGGAGAATAAACATAAGGTAACAGAAATCTGGTTTTACAGAAGGATGCTGGGAATGTCATGGACTGAACATGCGAGCGTTGACCACGATTTACAGAAACTATGAATCAAAATGGCAATTATATTTTGAAGCAGAAAGAGACAGTTGGAATTTGTAGGGCACATTATGAAGAAAAATGGCTTGAAAAATTTATTGAAGGCCAGAAAGAAATTCAAAGCAGCGAATAATTTGCCTAACGAACTTGTGTATATGGTTAGCAGAACAAGTATTAGGAGAGATAGCAAGAAAATAAAAAAAAAAACAAAAAAAAACTGCTAAGAGCTACACAGTACACGAAGATATGATGAGCCATGATCGTCAACATCCTGAACGGACACGTCTTATATAAGAAGATATCCACTAACCATCCCGCGTTGTCAGATGTGGCACAAGGCCGAGCTTTATTGTGGTGTATCCGAGCGCTTAGGTTCGGCCCCAAAACCCCCATAGACCCCGTAAAAAACAGGATCGGGTAGCTGTCTCCCAAGACGAAACTCTGCCCTTTGCTATAGCCTCGTCTGGAGATCCTCTCTGCCTGGAGGCAGTGTGTTTGACCAGCACACTTGGAACTGAAATCCAATGGAAGACTTACAGAAGATGAAGAGTAGAACTCTGCACTTAACAATATATTTGATGATACTAACAGATAAATAGGATATAAACAAGCCTACGGTGATATCAGAATAGACTAAGCTATTTTATACCCCGAGGTAGGAAGCAAACAAGTCGTTGATGCTGAGGTTATTCGGGAAAATGCTAAATTCTAACTAAGTGTATTCTGGGAGGAAGTTAATTTGGGCTGCTTTAGCGAGTTAATAAAATAGCTCTCACGAAAAATCTAGTTAGAACAATTCTTTATCAAAACTTCAGGACTCTCCTTACTTTCCCATTTTAACCAATTGTTGCCTGAACTGTTTAATATAAGTTCCCAGAAGTTCAGGTTCGTTAATAGCTTTTTATAGATTTTTGTTTTTTGATTGCACAATTCGTAGTGGAATAGAGTTCATTTCCCCTCGTATTAATGTCGATATTTCTAGAGATTCATATTCTGGACTCTTTTAATCACCCTTTGATGTGCAGTACAATCTTACCTATATTTTATTAGAAACAAAGAAAAGACGGCTAAATTGCAATGTGATATCAAACCTGTTGTATTGTAGTGAATGGTGGACAATCACACCAGAGATGTTAAATAAAATGGAGAAAACAGAAAACTGGTTCGACAGAAGGATACTGAATATTCCATGGGCGGATCGTCCTGGGTATGACGATAAACTACATCCATGTCCTGGGTAAGACGATAAATAACATCCAACAGCAAGGCCTCTGATGAGGAAATATTTGAGGATTGTGGAACCACCTCTTAATTGCTGTTGTCCCCAGGTCCACCCTGACCCGGGGTGGTAGCACCTGTTAGGGTCCCAGCTATGGGCAAATAGTTAACACCCAAACTTGTATAAAAATAGTTTTTAATACCAGAAATATTTTGTAATAAAAAAATATTACCAGTAATAATTTTTTAAGGAAACATTATTATCAGCAATACTTAAAAAAAATACCAGCAATAAAACAGCTATACATTTTTTGAAAAAATATGACCAGCTATTGATCTCTTCAAGGAAAAATATTACCAGTAATAGATTTTTGAAGAAAAACATATTACCAGCAATAAAAATTTTGTCGGCATTAAATAACCCATTGAGGTTGATATGCCGTAAAATAAAACCAAACCAAACTGAATCCAAGGATGAAGCAAGTACAGTCCTGAATAAAAGGATAACAAAATAAACATTTCTAATCAGAATCAGAAAGAGAATGCTAAAATTTCTTAGACACATAATGTGAATGGAGGACTTGGAAAACTTGATCCTCACAGATCTTGGAGAGATAGGGGCTGTTCACCTATTTGACTTGTGTGAATAGATATCAGAACGGAAGGTGGCGATGTTTGTTAAAAGTAGAAATGCTTCAAGGGATGGGAAGTTGTGAAGAGCCTTAAAGCTCACGTCCCTAAGGGAAACGGTATATAGAATTGATGATTTTTCTTTGGATTTTATCAAGGATCTTTAGATAAATAGCATGAGCACTGGACCATAAGTGGGAGCAATATTCTAAGCATGGACGAATGGTAGACTTATATATATGTAGGATAGATTCTGAAGAGAAAACTGTCTCACGACACCGGGAAACAACTTTCTTAGCAATTACCCTAGAAATAGTTCCAATATAGTCCTTCCATTTTATGTCAGACGAGAAGGCGCAATGAGTCACTCTCCTGGAGATCCGCCATTTTGACGAACGGTTTTCTCAGATATTTAAAAGAGAGCAGTTTAGTTTTGAATGATATTTAGTCCTTTCTTCTTGCTTTTCTTTACTACTTTCTGCAAGAGGCCCTTTTTTTTCCTCTTGTTTTCTATTACGACACTAGTCAATTAAATCTTGCACCTGTCTGATTCTGATCTACCATTACACAAATTGGATTGTCCCTTTTGTTGATGACCAGACGTTCTCTGTTTTCACACCTAAATCATTATTTCATGTTCCCTTTATGAGTTTGCTAATAACACTATGTTTCGTCACTATTAGTTAGTAAGTTTAAACATGCGTTAGCTCCGCTATTGCTCCAGATAACTAATGGACAATTCCATTTTGTTTAGGTGGAAGAAAAGCATATAGCAAAGACGCCGTTTGGTTTTTATAAGTTAAATAAATAATGTATAATAGTCGGAAGAAGTAAATAAATTTAGAAAATGGAAGCTATAACGTATTCATTCTTCAGTGAAATTGAAAATCGTGTCAGTTTTGAATATTTTATTTGTACCCTCTTACTTCTTTAAATAATGACTTGCATTCATACTCATGATGGTTACTCCAATAGTCTGTTAAAGATGTTAAGGGATCATTAATAATAACGCCAATTTCTGCGCATATTTTATAATAAGGAAACTCGAAAGGAGCTTATTAAATCATTAGATTAAGATTAAATTCACAGGAATCGAACCTGTATCCGTTTTGCCATGAAGGAAAACACTTCTATGGGGAAAGTGATATAGGTTCAAATATTATCGGGAGACACAATTTTTCTTTAGTAAGACTTCTCAATCTAGGCCGGTTGTTATTAATTTCACTGGTTAAAAATGAAAAATAAGAGATAGCAACTCAAGCATGCATACCCACGAAAACTAACTTTCATTGCGATAAGCAATAATTTCGGATTAAAAAAAATCAAATGAAAAAAAAATGATATAAAGTCTTATAAAATTTCCATAAAATTTCTGAACTTGTAATTTAAAAAAAAAATCTTTATAATAATTATTATTATTTGCGTGTTCATATATCGGGTTCTAGTTCAGTCTCAGTGGCAGACAGACGTTTGTATTGTTATGAACTCCCCAAGACTCGTGACAGGAAAAATGTTACAATAACTGCAGGAACTTTATTGTTCGCAATGGAATTTCTAATTGCTTATCATTAAGCAAAAAAAAAAAAAAAAAAAAAGAAAGAAAGAAAGAAAACTAGCGAATAACTTGCTGAAAAGGTCATCTAAGAAGAACTTGGTTGTTGCAAGTTAATTTTATTTCCTAACATGTCGGCGAAGATATTGAATACATCAACAACTATGACGAATGAAGGCATTTCCTGACGTTACTCAAAGGAAATATATATATATATATATATATATATATATATATATATATATATATATATATATATATATTTCAGTTGTTATAATATTTCGAAAAAACTCGTGATAACTTGCAGAGAAATTCATTGCGAAGATTAAAAAATAGAAAATATGAAAATATATTTCTAATTCTAATTCTAGTTGTACAAACTGAATCTGTCCCAAAAAATCTGCTGATATTGAAAACATATACTTAAAGAATTTAAGATCTATATATTAACAGGTAATGTAACCTCGAATTACTCATTCATTTCCAACATATGTAGCATGCAAGTAAGATATACTAATATACCCGATCTTTTGATAGATAATCAAATTAATTTAACATTTCTAGAGTTAAACAGACACGCAGACGCCAGGTGATATACACGCCATGTGATACATACACATCTACAAATCACCTATTCGCCGTTGCATGGAGTATTGCTGCCATATATGGTCTGGAGCACCTTCTGTTTGTCTCAAGATCCTCGATAAAATCCAAAGACGGGTATGCAATGTAATTGGCCCTAACCTGGCATCTCGTCTGTAGTCGCTCTCTCACAGACTTGACGTCGCCTCTCTGTCATTTTTACAAATACCTTCACGGTAACTGTTCCGATGAGCTGCTTTCGCTGGTTCCCATACTTCATGAATTTAAATGTTCAACTAGACTGGCATCTCGCTCTCACCCTTCCACTGTCAAAAGTGTTAAATGTAGCCGTCTCTTCTACTCCAATTCTTCATGTCTCGCACCTCTCGCCTGTGGAAATCCATCCCCTTTTCTTGTTTCCCTGATAGCTATAATCTCAAACTTTTCAAATGTAATGTCAATCGACGTCTCCAGATGCCTTCATCTACCCACTATCCTTCTCTTCATCCTTTCCTCTATCACGCTTATTTGCTCTCGCTCCAACTTTCTGTAACCCCTTGCGTGCTAGTGGCTTCCCGCCTTGCTTGGGGTGAAATGCTTAACAAAAAAAAAAAAAAAAAAAGAAAAAAAAAACATATATAGAAATTACCACACCTTACTCAGATGAGAGCCACCTCATCCTTGGCAACACTTGTAATGGTTTCCGTTTCGTGTTGGCGTCCATAGTCTCTAAGACGATTCGTGTGACCAGCATCCGAATTCATAGGGATAAGGTATATATGACAGATATTTTGTATCCTTTTGGGCCCATTGGATCTGCATGGCCCACAACTTTGCTGTGTAGCGCCAAATGCCTTCTTAGTCCAGATGATGATCTGCAAACCTTGTTATAAACAACACAGTTATTGTTTGAAGGAAGATGAGGCAGGTTGGAGTTGTTGGTTTGATTCTAGTTATTATGATGTCCTTTCGTGTCGTTTACATAACCTGCCCTCGACAACAGCATGCGCGCTGTCTCACACACACAATTCGCAAGACTGTATATTCAGTCAGTTAAGAGCCATACATGATACACGCTTGGGCAATTATGTATCATTCGATTCATGATTGACGAGACAGATTTTTCCCCACAGTAGGTCTGCCATTTCTTTCTTCGGTAGACTGGTTGCTAAACAATGTTAAAAATTTAGCCTGACCTGCTATTCAACCTGGAGGGGGGGGGAGAGATGGATTCATACATTTCTTAAGGTTATTTGGGCGTAAGTTAATCTAAAGAACTCGACTAGAATTCGAACTCGGTACTCCGAGTTCTCACTCCGAGCCGATATCCAGTACACCACAACGTACATCTACGATTGTATATTAGTTGACAATAAAAAAAAAAAGAAACGAGTGAGTGGTACTCTTCGGAGATTGATCTGAGTATGCCTGAGACATTAATCGTCAAAGGTGTTGCATCTCTCCCTTACAAATTGCCTCCATCTGTACGATGTTATACGCATATACATACATATGGAGAACGCCATAAAATGAACACGTGACGTTAACGCAAGTAATGAAAACAAAACAAATAAAAAAGAAAGATAAATATATAGCAAAAGATTTAGAGACAAAATTTATAAAAGTTTACCTAGTTCTTTCTTATTTAATAATATATGTGTGTGTGTGTCTGTGTGTGAGTGTGAGAAGAATTGTCCAAGTCATGTAACAGCATAATTGTCCATCCTACAAAAATGTTTAATATCTAAAAAAAAAAAACACTAAAATACTTGAGTTGCTTTTTTACAGGTTTTCAGTTAAAACGTTCCGTCTTCTTCACACTATTTGTCGTAAGAATCACTGAAAAATCCTTTCACTTATTCAGCTCGAAAGAGAAGAGGATAAAATCATTTTGTGTCAGCCCCACTATCTTTCCAACTAAGCAATGGCGAGAGGAAAAAGATCATTCAGGTCTCCAGTAATGGTACTAACATTCATAATCTGGCATCCATCTTCAAAGTCATTAAAAAAGGATCAAGAGAACGGTGAATAAGTTTTAAAAAAGAGGGAACAGTAGAGAGGAAAACTGGATCAGGAGGTCACAACAAGAAGAGGGATCATCATTTCCACTTAGACCTAAAGAGATAAATTAGAAAAGAGCCAACTCAATTCATAAGACGTTTGACACGTAAGACAGGAGTGTCAGCTATGACAACCCAAAGAACAGTGAAAAAAAGACTTGAAAATGAAAGCGTACGTTAAATGTGTGAGTCATCGTGTTACTCCAAGACAGAAAGTTAGACGGTTAGAGAGGGCGAAGATCATCTTCAATAAGGTGGAAATGCACGCACATATAAGAGTTGCCATCATTCTGTGAAAATTTCGTTAAATTACAACGTGTAGTTTTTGAAATAAATGGAAAATTGTTAACTCGTTAATAATTCATTCACAGTATATATATATATATATATATATATATATATATATATATATATATATATACCACATAACACCCTTGAGCGCTTAGCTTTGGAGCGGGTAGAATGGAGATCAACGTGTTTTAGTGGACTCAGCAATTTTCAATCTCCTTGTCTGAATCATCTTCTAGAAGCGAGAGCAAGATCTAAAAGGTCAACCAATGATCTCATCTCACAATCCTCACACTTGCTCCATATGTGGCCTCGTTTGTAAATCACTAGTGGGTCTTAAATGCCACTTTAGATTAGCGCAGAAACTTTCATAACTGAATCAATAAACTGGCAGATCCTCATACGTCGAAACCGTCAGGAGAGTCAATTATTATTATTATTATTATATATATATATATATATATATATATATATATATATATATGAACGTGCATCCCGCTCTCTTCGCAGGAGTACCACCGGCGTACTTGTATTGACGGGCTACAAAGACATTCACAATAAAGCAGGGTTCTATTTTGCCTTTGGATTTCTAGAAACTCATGACCCCTTGTCCGAAAAGCAATTAAAGAATTATTGGTTTATATTTATTCATCCGATATGCTTTTATATTCCAAGACTTATTTGTCTTGGATACCCGTATTTGAGTCCAGTTTATTTTAAACTGTTTTAAACATTATTTATTTCGCCTATTGATCGGTGTACTTGAAAAAACTCGGGGTACATTTCATTTATTAAGTTTGCTCAAGTACGCAAACCGGTAAAAGAAATACAGTTTAAAGTGAATGGGACTTCTGCTATCCATTTCACCATTAATCTCCTCAAAGACAAACATAAATTCAGGAATTGAATTTATGAAGAGAGTTTAGGTACAAATGGTTACCATCATGATATTGATGTTTGAAATTAATTTTAGAAGGTTTCTCTAAGAGAAACATTACTTGAGTTCCTGGAGTGTCCTGTTTAGAGATACGTTAGCTTCGTTATGTTCGTAAAGGTTTTGCTAAGCAAATCTTTGTTAGTGTGAAAACTTGTAATTCGACTGAAAAACGGCCTATTGTTTTCAATATCCAAACAATGCAAAAACCATTCTGAAAATTGGTACTGGATACTAACCATGTCAGTCTTCTAAGTTGCCATTTTAAAGTCTGAGTCTGATAATAGGTAGAAGTCATCAGAGGTTGGAATGGGGAATTAATCAGTTGGCCGGTTCTAAAATCAAGACAATTCTTCGTAATTAGGAAGGCTCTTTAGCAATTCCAGTAAAAGAAATTATATAGATTATCTATCTATCTATCTATCTATCTATCTATCTATCTATCTATATGAAGGGAAGTGTTTATAGTAGTCCAACGAGAGAAAAAGTTTCCGGTCACTAACACACACAAAAAAGAATATGTAGAATATTTAACATCGAAAAACATTGAAAAAAATTCTTTTTAAAAATATGTGGAAATATCCACTCTTTGCCTAATGATGGTCGCGAGACCGGAAACCCGTGTAACAAAATTATGGAAAATAAAGCATAATATATTTAAAAAAAAATCCACATTACAACCAAAAACGTTTGCGGTTTTTCTCTTCTTTTTAATATATATATATATATATATATGTATATATATATAGGGTGTTTCAAAAAATTTGATATCATTTCGCAATCTAATAACTTTGTTAGATCTCCTTCAAATGACTTCAAATTTTAATAGCATCTTTATGTTTAATGTTTGTTTTATGTTTTTATGTCTTTATGTTTTTGTGTTTTTCTTATTTGTATTTTTCTGTTCTTTAATCTTTAATCTTTTTCTTTCCAGGTATAAAAATGCCGTGTCTCAGGCGGTTCGCATATTGAACATTTGTGAAATCATTCACATAATCCACATGCTTTTGAATTTCTCATTCAGATTTGGAAGAATAAATCTTATGATCTTCAACATTAATACTTTTTAATTTCATTTGCCTTAATCATGTACTTTCTGTGATATTTGCATCTCAAATGATATCAGTTTTTTGAAACACCTGTATATATATATATATACATATATAAGTGTGAAAACACAAACTAAATAACGATATATATATATATATATATATATATATATATATATATATATATGAAATGGATTAAATCTGACATATTTTTATTTTTAATTTATTTCGTTTAAACGTTATTTTTGATTGATACTCATATTTGAGTAGATGTTCTGTTCTTTAATTAAACAGTATTTTTTATGTAGCATACAAATATGGTGGTAGGATGCGCTGATCGTTAGAACACACAATAAAGCGGCATCACTTTTTCTTTTATGTCGTGATGTAGTTGTCGTGATGTAATTTTCTTTTATGTCGTGATGTAGTTTGTGTTTGTGACTGTGTTGAAAATGAACTCTGACATTTTATGTAAGAGTTCATGTTGTTCTAGAAAGGTGATAATTTGGTGCTGTATGTCTTGTGTATTTTTACTTGTATTTTGCAGATTTCCTTGATAGGCTTGTTTTGTTTGCATTATTAGTTTTAATTGTATTTTGTGTGAGTATCTTTTTATTTTTCTAGGTTTCGTTTATATCTTTGTGTAACATAGTATACTATGTTGTCTTTTGATCAGTTAATATTTAATGGGCATTTAATGATTCTTAGGTTGTTGTAGACAGGTGTTACTGGTGTTTATGATATCTTTTCTGTTACTGTTTTAGTTTTAGGATTTGTAGAGTTTTGGTGCAAATATAGCGAATTTTTCTTGAAAGTTTCATGCCGATTGCATGATTTTGGGTCGGGTTTGTATGTGCATTATGTTTTGCATTCTGAACTTTACATGCACACTTTTTCCAACGCGATCCTGAAGCAGCAGATATTTTGACAACTCGTCAAACGGAAAAAGTTTTTCAATGAAGCCAAAAACGTTTGTGAAATGTCACTAAAATGAAAAGGGTTTTCGGAAAAATTAGCATTGCAACAAAGCAGAACAAAATATGCACCATAAAAAAGATCCATCATAAGAAATTTATTTGTAAAACTGATCGAAAAACGCTTCCACAAAGAAAGAAGTATTCTTTCTTTTTATGTGCCATGTCCTTTTAGGACGTAGGCGATCATGGCTCTCCACCTCCTTCTTGCAGCTCTCAACAAGTTCTTTCCCTCTGCTTCCTCCCCCCGACCACGTTCTGTCATCCACTTGCTTAAGGCCGCTAGGTATGCCATGAGTTGTTTTCCCTTGTCTCTCTTTTACTCTATTCGACCCGTGAGTATCAGATTCTCTAGACCCTCCTTCCTCATTATGTGTCACGGAAAATTCAGCAGCCTCTTCCTGATATTATGTATAAGCCTCCTTCTTTTTGCAACCTCTTTAAGATTTCATCGTTGCTCACACACTCGGTCCATGATATCCTTAGCATCCTTCCGTAGAACCTCATCTCCGTCGCCTCAGAGTTTCTTCATCATCTTTAAGGAAATCGTCCAGCATTTTCTGCCGTAATCGAGAACAGATGTCACGTAACAGCTCAGTACTCTTTTCTTTGTTACCAAAGAAATCCTCCTGTTTTGCATTACTCTGCCCAGCTTTAGGGAATGCGTCATTGGCCATCCCAATACGTCTATGGATCTCAGTGTCGCACTTACCGTCCTATGTCAAGACGCTTCTCAGTTATTTAAACTTTTGCCTCTGATGATTCTAGTGTTCTCGACCTTCAGATCGCATTTCGGGCTCTTACCTACGACCTAAACTCCGTTTGCTTGTAGTTTATGCTTAGTCCCGTCTTCTCACTCTCCATCACTCTTCTGTAGGAGATTTTGTAATTTCTGCTATCAGTACTCAGTCATCTGCGTATCTGATGTTGTTAAGATTGTGGCTGCCAATGCTAAATCGCGTTAGGGCTCCAAATTCTCTCAGAATTGCCATGCTGTATAGGTTTGAACAGGTCGGGTGAGAAGACGCATCCTTGCCTTACGCCCCTTTCTATTTTTGTATATTCGCTGAACTTATCCCCTATGCACATGCATGCTGTTTGCAGCCAGTATAGGTTCTTGATTATTCTGATATCTTTCCTGAATATATCGAGAATTTACCAGAAATACTCTAAAACATAGCTATAGTTGCATGAAAAGGTGTTACAAAACAAAATATAACAGAACAGTCGACATTATCGCACAAAGACCAGAACACCCACCTGTATGTGCAGACAAAAGTATGAACGCCCGCTAAGCAATGCCTACAAACCAACGTACTCCATTATGCTACTGTAAGATAAAAAAGTAAGCCCAGAACATATATATATATATATATATATATATATATATATATATATATATATATATATATATAAGAATAAAAGAAACGTCTCAGAAACAGAAAAGGCGACACACACAAAACTTCAGTTAGCAACAAAAAATGCAAACAAGTAAGCTACAATTGCAATAAAAAAACACCCAAACCGAAATGAAATACTAGAATATATCAGCTTACATAAATATCTCAAAATATTTTAACCTTAAAGTATAAGAGAAAAGAGCAATAATCACTTTTCTATACCAATAAAAAAAAACCTCAACAAAAGATCAAACTTTATTTCTGAACACCAAAAGTAATTCCTTCTATGCTACCTAAAACGATACAACAAAGCAAAATACTATATAATATTCTATAAAATAAACCTCAAGAATTTTATTTCAAAGAACAAAATTTATGCAAAAATAAATACATAAAATCAATAATTAAAATGGAGAAATTGAAGGTCAAGACTACAACTACACTGAGACATTAACCTGAAAAAAAATGATTTACCTCTATCACCACTAACCAGTGAACTATATATTTTTCGTCGGAAAAGTAGTGACACATGGTCTGAAGATTGAATAGGACGTGAAACTAACTCATCATACAGTGTTCATTCTATATCCACACTCTCAATGTATTCAAGCGTTCTATTTGTGTTTGTAATCACACTCAGCTCACACACACACACACACACACATATATATATATATATATATATATATATATATATATATATATATATATATATTTTAAGACATTTTTATAGATACAAATATTTAATTAAATGCTCTGTTTATAATAAACAGTTTAAACAACATTTTCAGGCCTGAATGTCCGAGAAATTTTCATAGAAAATATGCGTTCTCAGACAGGAATCGAACCTGTATCCTATACGGACCAGTCATATAGCCTGCCGTGATTTAACCAATTGGCCCACAGAGGAGCGTTCAGTTAGCATGGTTTACTGTTTTTAAACACAATTCTCCGTGATTGTCTCTCATTCATTCATATCTGCTCAATTGCTATCCAAATGTAAACAAATGACGTCATACATTATAAAATGGACAAAAGACATAATTGTCGGACTTTGTCCATTTCATAATATACCTATATATATATATATATATATATATATATATATATATATATATATATATATATATATATATATGTACCTATATATATATATATAATCATGTAATTTAGAGACTATTGTCGTTCTAGTTATCTATTGACCACTTGTTGGACATAAATTTGCTCGTTTTAAAATTCGTTAAATTGCTAATGAGTTATATTATTATTATTATTATTATTATTATTATTATTATTATTATTAACCTCAGATATATATTTTGACTATTTACAAAAATGTAGTCAATGTTTGATAAAGACACTGATAAAATCAGTCCAATTAATTCTTTTTAATTTCCCTCATTGATTTGAATTAACTTTGCTCTGGACTAAAACATGAACAAACCGTATATAAAAAAAAATCATTCAGTGATATAGCTGTTAAATTTATTCTTTCTTTTACAATAACTTAGGTGTCCGGATAATCATGGAAGTTTTAGATGAAAAGAGTCCATATCTATGTTAAGCAACAATGCTACGTTCATCTGACATCGCACGTCTCCGTTGATGTCCTGTCATTTTAAATGGCGTGCCGATGCCAAAGGTTTGTACCAAATGACTTGCATTAAGACAAGCTTCTGGTTAAATGGTACTTATACTCGGTTTACCAATCCCACATTTGGAATATTTTTCATTTTCTTGGATTCATATTATAATGTGCACATATAAGATACCAACTTTGTTGTTTAACTATCTGCCTGTCTTTCTCGAGAGAATCACATAGGGATAGGTATAAAGAAAGGTTTAAAACCAGAACGGGAATAAATAGAAAGAGATGCAGAGACAGATACAGAGAGAAAATGGGCGTGAAGAACGATAGGAAATACTTGAAAAATGAAAAAAGAATGATACAGTTTAGTCATAAAAAGGAGAAAAGAATATATAAAGAAGAAGAAAAAATAGAGGAGAAATAAAGAAAATGGCAGAAAAATGCAAGCGTTTTACGCAAGAAAGATAAGAAGAAAAGGGATTATAAAGAATGGTAAAAAATAGGGAGAAAAATTAATAACTCTTGTGAAAATAGAAATAAATAAAGAAAAATATAATTTTCATCTCGAGTAAAAATTCCAAAAGAGGAAAAAATGAAAAATAGAGAGAGAAGTAGAAGAAAAATAATGGATTCATTTGTTTTATAGCTTATCGACCTTTTGCATCTTATTTAAAAACAGAAAATATTTTTAGATTGTATGATGTCTTGCAGATAGTGATTTACTGATACAAGTCTTACTAATTAACCCATAGCTGGAGGGAGAGTAGAACAGGTGGATCAATATCTTTTCCAAGGATAGTTATGCGTAGATAAATAGAACGAACCTGACTGGAATTGGACTCTCAGATTTACGATTTCGCGTTGTTATCCATTAAACTAACGGCACATCCAAGTTTATAGTACGTGATATTCCCAAGCATTCACCCATCGAGACACCGACCAGCCTCGACGTTGGTTAACTTTGGGGATCATAGGAGAACCGGTGTTTTGACGTCTGCCATAAAATTATTGAGAGGATAAAGAGAAGCAGCCAGGTGAGTAAGAATGCATAAAAAATGGGAAAAAATAACATAACATAAAATAAAAAAAAGAATGATGAAAAGAAATTTAATGTAACACCGTAATGGTGAAATAAGACGAGTAAAACTATTACAAGAAAAAAAAAAAAAAAAGCATAATTACTCAAAGTTAAAGGAAGAGTGAAAAAAAAATACGGCAAATATGTAATACGAATGTACATGAGTTCTAAAGGTTAGTTTTAAAACTAATAAATGCACAGTGGAAAACTGATTTTTTTTGGTTAAATAGCAAAAGAATAAAGAAAGAGACAGACGCTAAATCCTTTATCTCTAATTTTATCTCAAATCTCTAATTTGTCTTTCTGTAGATCTGTGCATCTGTGCATCTGTGCATCTGTGCATCATCAGTTATTGGGCGCAGATGTTCGAATTGTGAAAATATTCCAAGTCCTAAAGTGATTTTAATATAAACACGAAAAATTAAAATGTGACCCATATGAGAGTTTTGATGTGTGCTTGCAGCACTTCTTCCTGCTTGCCGGGCGTGGTTGGCTTGCCGCAGACTTTCTTTCTTGATAGATTCCACCAGTTTTGCTAGCGTCGTGTCCTTGGTTTTGCCTGGCAAATGTGTGTAGGTTATTTGGACGTGTTGGAGACAAGCGGCTGTGATAGTGAATCCTTGATACTGAGACATCGGCTTCGGTGGGCGGGCCACCTCGTCGGAATGGATGACAGCTGTGTTCCAAATCCATTGTTTTATGGTGAGCTGCGAACAGGGAAGAGAAATGCCGTCAAACCTAAGATGCGCTATATGGACTGCACTGAAGAAATTCAACATTCCTTGTATGCTCTGGGAAGAAGGTGCATCTGATCGCAATAATTGGAATGGGGCTTCTCGGAGTGGAGGGTGTAACTTTGGGGAGGGGAGGAAGAGTCACGCAAGGCTTAAAAGGCGTCCCCGTTGAGCATCCTGAAGACACCCGCAGGCAGCTCGATCTTATGTACGCAGATTGTGGTGGAGTGTGTTTGTCGATAACTAATCTGGGGAATCACTTGAGAGCACACCGACGGAGAGTGGAAATTAACTATGGGACTGTGGCCTCCAGCAACTGCAATGTTATATATGCGTTGAGACATGCGGGTCTAGAGGCGGTTTCAGGCGACATTTTAAATTGCATGATAATGTAACACCCGCTGCTGCAACTCTTAAGTGCCCAATTTGTGCCAGAGTATGTGGGTCCCTTGGTGGACTAAAGAGCCACATTCGTTCAGCACATCAGTAGATATTCTCTAAAAAGTAGTAATGACCCTACTCGGACACGAGTTGGCAACTACTATATATATCCTTAAAAATCCATCAGGAAAGGTAATAATTTATTTCGGGGACCTCGCGTCCATCTCTTCAAACCATTTTTATATTGATAAATGAAGTTCAATTTAACGTCAAAAACGACATTATTTTTGCACCAACCTAACAAAACTTAAAAATGCAAACATACACACACTCATATACACATAAATATACACATGTATGCATATGCATGCACATACACACACATACACATCCAACCATAGACGAACACATTTGCATACACATACACATACGTATATGTATATGTCGATAATAATAATAATAATGATATAGATAAGGAAAATAAAATTAATTCATATATTAAGATTATGACCGATGTAGGCATGAAAATCACATAACTGATAATACACACACACACACACACACACACATATATATATATATATATATATATATATATATATATATATATAAACATTGAATGCATGAAGGCATACATGTTAGTACCCATAAAAATATAATAATAGTATAAAATTCTTTAAAATTAATGTTATGGGCGAATTTTAAAAAGGTTTTTATGTCTACACTTGAAAACAAGTTCGTTTCGTTGGTTCAATAATTCATCAGCATTTTTATACTTAATCATTATGATTATTTAATTTTATGCATAGATTTCATCTGTCTCTGAAGTCGATGGGAGTTTGCGATTGAAGGATGATCCTCCATTTTATTTGTTAGGTGAAACCTCCATCTTTAAGATTCCAATAATCTTTAAATAGAGCCGTTTGATATCTTAAAGTCGTTTGATATCTTGATTCTAAAGTCTGCTTACAAATCCTAGCTGATATTTCTATGTATACCTTCTCTGACTGATGTTTTGCTTCGGAAAAATAGTAGCTTCGCCTACTACATTTTCTAAAGTACAGATACCTCTAACTGGGCAATTCGGTTTTACAATTAAAAGGAGACTTATTTTCCTGTGTTTTACTGTGATAAAATTTCTTTAGTAAAAGGTTATTGTGCGAGTTAATTATACTGTGTTTATTACTAATACAGGAATAACTGATTTTTTAGAGTTTTTCTATTAAAAAGTTTACTCAAGCATAGAAATAAATACAATATGGGAACCAGTAATAAGGAGTGCCAGAGAAAAGCAATGATAACAACAACGTTGCAATATGAGCTCTGGTAAAAACATGCAATGATAACAGCAAAATTGCAATATGAGCACTGGTAAAAATGGTCGCTGAAGAAGTTAGGTTTATAATACCCAGAAATTCATACCCAGATGTCCTCAAGGACACATGATACAGTGGGTAAAGGCGTTGGTTAGATCCAGTGACAGGACCCAACGAGTGTGAGTTCAATACCTGGTTAAGGCAGTGGAAAACTTTCAGAGGGAAATTAGCAGGAGATAACTGATAACTGACATCCAACAAACATGGCACGTGGAACTAGAACAGTCTACCCCAGTGAAATTCCAACCACCTGAAGAAGGCCGGAGCGTACAACGGCCGAAACGTGATAAATATGACGACAAAGATGAGGACAATAGTTCGAATAATGTAAATAATGTACATAATACCTCATCTCAGAAATATAGACAGACTCTAATTTATTCTCATTGAAGATTATTCTGTTAGATGATAATCTATTAATTCTAGAGTTAACATTGTTAGCGATTTGAATAATTATTGACTTAGGGTGATTGTAGTTGACATTAATATAAATAGGAGTTTGATTTTCTTTATGAAATGGTTTGAATGTGTTATTAGAGTGGTTGAAAGTGATATCTAAGAAATTAAATATTTTAAGTTTAGATGAGATTTCAATTTTAGTAATAATACTTTTAAAACTTCTGTTTATAAAAAACAACTTGTAAAGAATTTTACCATCTTAATTTCTCTAGTGAATACTCTCCTAGATATAAAATAGATGTTATTAAAAATTTCCTTACGAGTGCGCACGGGAATTCATCCTCTCGCAAGCTTTTCTTTAAAGAATTAAACAATGTAAAACAAACGCTTATTATTAATGGAGTTCCTAATCATTTGTTGGATTTCCATATTAAACGTTTTCTGTAGAAGGTAACTAATAGCAACGACTAGAATAGAAACATAAACAATAACATTAATATTTTTTTATAAAAATCAAATAAACGAAAATTATAAAGAAGACGAAAGTAGAATTAAGAACATTATAAAAACAATGCACAACACCAGATGGCAATAGCAAAAAAAAAAAAATTAGATTAATTATTTATAACAAAAATTTTAAAAGCTCTAATCTTATAGTTAAAAAAAAATTATCTTTTATAACAAAATTAAATAAGGCAAATATTATTTACGGATTTAAATGTCCATTAAGAAATTTTATTCCTCATCAATCAAAATTCGTAAATAATTATATAGGCCATACTACAACATGTTTGACACGAAGACTCACGCTACACCTTTCTGACCATAGCTCAATTTAAATATTTATAGAGACCTACCGGTTCTTATTTGTAACATACTTGTTGACAATAGAAATATAATAGCATCATCTACGTGTAAAAAAAGGCTGAAAATAATGGAAGCCTTAGGAATAAAAGCCAAAAAAAAAATAACTCAATAATATCAACTATGGGCATGGGC
Source organism: Acanthosepion pharaonis (assembly GCA_903632075.3). Lineage (NCBI taxonomy): Eukaryota > Metazoa > Mollusca > Cephalopoda > Sepiida > Sepiidae > Acanthosepion > Acanthosepion pharaonis. Next base: position 672,254 of record CAHIKZ030000102.1, on the reverse strand, counting down.
ACAATATCTTGACCGTGTTTTAAAAAATGAAAACATTATATAAATACATACATGCAATAAACTATTTCTTATTTAACAGTTAAAATATTTCATCTATGAAAATGGCTAAATCTATAGCCGAAAGTGTTCGGATAAAAAAAAAAAAAACATTCGGACAGTTTTTATATAATTTATCATCTGAAACGAAAAAAAAAATAGATCGCATGAGAAATGTCATATTCAATGAAATGTCCATATATATATATATATATATATATATATATATATATATATATATATATATTTTGATTGGATTGATGTGAGTTTGTGACCCTGGGTTTCACACTTTTTGATCGTCAGTTTGTCTCACATCAACCCAACCAAATATGTTAGCTCTATCTCTGATATTGAGCGCTTTCTAATAAGTACCGAGCATATAATATATAAATAATTATATATATATATATATATATATATATATATATATATATATATATTTATATACACACACTTTCACACACACACACACATATATATATATAATTAGAAAAAAGAGGCCACGTATGCTTCATATAATTCATAAAATAGAGAAGATAAGTTGGTCAATAAAACAAAGTCAAACGAAAAGTTACCGATAAAATCAGTACGAAAAACATTTACTAATGTTAACCAGGTGTCAAAAATTAAGCACTGATATTGAGGTTCCAAGTTGGGAGTTTTCGAACACGCCAGTATTCTTCATCAGGGGATGCGAGAAATAATCAGCGGGACGATGGAGCCTATCTAACATTAGTTCTTGAGGTGAGTAGTGTTCGCTTGTAGGTGGAATTATTAGAAAAAATCTGTTCCCTGTCTGAGTTCTAGCTGTGCGAAACTTTATGTGAAAATAACCATAGATTTGGAGAGAGAAGGAAGAAAAAGGCAAAGAAAGGCAAAAAAACAAAAGCAAAACAAAAAAAAAACATCAATAAAAGAAAGAAAGTTAAGGAAAGAGAGAAAAATAAATCGAGTGATAAGAATAGCGAAAAATAAATATATAGAAAAAGACAAAAATAGTCAGTAAGAAAGCGGGAGATTGATAGATAGATACATATATATATATATATATATATATATATAGCGAGAGAGAGAAAGAGAGAGGGAAAGAAAATTAGAAAGAGAGAGTGAGATAGAAATATAGTGTGAGTTAATGAACGAGAAATATGAAAAAATCCTAACGAAAAAGAGAAAGAAATATCAAGAGAGAGAAAGATAAAAACGGCAGAACGAAAGAGAGGCAGACAGACCGAAAAAGAATGATAAAGAGAGTAAGAGCGTAAGAGAGAGCGATAGAAAAAGTCCAGAAGGAAGAATGAGAGAGAGAGAGAGAGAGAGAGAGAGAGAGAGAGAGAGAGAAAGAAATGAGTGAGAAAGATAAAGAAAAAGTCAGTAAGAGAGAGGGAGAGAAATATAGATTATAGTAGGGAGAAATATACTCTGCTTCAACGAAAGAAAATGATAAAGAGATAGAGACAGCAGTCAAAACTGGAGAGGAAAAAAGAGAGAAAGAACGAAAGATATAAAAAGAGAGATAAAGAGTAATAGAGAAAGTGAAAGAAAGAGAAGTCGAAAGCTAAAGAAAGAGGGAAAGAAAGAGAGAGAGATACAGACTATCAGAAAGAGAAAAAAAGTAGAAAATCAGTGAAAGAAAGAAAGAGAGAAAAACGATACGAATGCTTCCAATATAGAGAAGCAAACAAAGGGGGCAAAACAAAGAGAGAGGAAGACAGAGGGCGACAGAGAGTGACAGATAGATAGATAGATAGATAGATAGATAGAGAGAGACAGATACAGAGACTGAGAGAAAGAGAGTGAGAGAGAATGAGAAAAAGAGAGAAAATTAAGCAAGCAATTTACACTCACTCGCCATTTTCTTTGTCTGTTCCACCTCCTGCTATTATCTTCCTGCACTTTCCGCATGAGTTCATTCTTCATAGCTTCACCTCTACCAATTCAGTTATCCCGACAATGATAAAAAACAATATCTCCTGACTTCTTGCCATTTCCGGTTGAATGGCTGTCTGGAATATTGCATATATAAGACTTTGCATGCACAAGCAAAACTAAATTAGTAGATTGGAAGAAAATATATCTAAAAGAGGAGAAATTGACTGAACACTAAATGAATGATAGACACATAAAACATACACAATTATCTCTCTCTCTCTCTCTCTCTCTCTCTATATATATATATATATATATATATATATATATATATATATATATATATTATAAAAAAGAAAGAACAGTAAGATATATAATCCGGTGTTCTTATTGATATTTTTATTTTTACAAAACAGTGCTCAATGTAAATTTAGAAAGCATAAATATTATGAATTAACTGATTTAGAATATGGTTTCTTCGTTACACAGGAATTACCATGTTTCAAAAACTGAAGAAAAACTTCAAATTTAGTTATATAATTAAATTAAAAGCATTAGTTCCGTTTCATCCTCAACCGAATTTTGGAATCTCGACTCTAAAATTCGTTTGAGGATGAAAACGCAAATATATATATATATATATATATATATATATATATATATATATATATATAAAAAATGTTCTTGTTTTTTTTTTTTTTATTAGTTACTTTGTTTAATAAATTCATTTTGTTTTTGCCTTCAAAAAGTCTACATTGGACGAAACGTGTTGGTTATTATTACAGTTTTCCTATTGTCTTTTACATTTATAAATATTGTCTTTTTCTGCAGGTTAACTCTGAGAAACTTTTCATATATATATATATATATATATATATATAGCTGGCCACTCCGATTCGAGCTAGCCAATCCCTATTGCAGACATCTGCTCTGTGGTTTATAATGTATCTACGCTGAGCAGACCTTAGTCACAGTTTCTGGGAGAGAGCTTGCTATCAAGCGTGATCAACAGTTTGTACTATGCCTGCACGCTCAATCCCACGGTGACGGTAATTTTTGACTTCGTGTTAGCACACCTATCGACGGCCCTCAAGGGTTCCGTCTACCCAGTTTCACTGACAAGGCTTGGGTCAACCCGTGGTATGGTTTTCAGGCAATTTCCACAGGTGCCGCACGCTGGGATCGACCCCTCCAGTCCAATAACATCAGGAAATTTCATGTCTGAAAAATCGACCATGGTTCAATGGACAATGGATAAACTGTTGTCTAAATTACGAAAAAATTGAAATAATACTGACATCTTATTTTGACAGATATATTTACCAAAATCACACAAAAGTATCTTGAAATACTTAAGACTACATTAAATCAATAAAATCGCGATTGTCTTCAACCACAATCTTCATATGACTTCGAAACCTCTTGCAACTTTTCTGGACAGTCTCCTTGTTTAATTTCGTGAATGTTGCTAAGATCCTTGTCTTCAGTTCATCTTTGGTGTTTCAAGGAGTATTGTTGATCTCTCACTCCAGAGATAATAATGAAAGGGTTGTGTCTGGAGAGTTAGGTGGCCAGATGTAAGGAATGATGTGGTCGCACAAGTTGTATAACCGCCATGACCGAGTTCTTTTGCTTGTGTCATATGGTACAGAGTCCAGTTGCCAGACATATAGTTTTCCAGCAGCCGCCCTCTTGACCCAGGGCAGCACTACCTCCTTAAAGTACTTCATGTAGGTCTCCGTGTTAAGCCCTAGGCCATCGCCAACAAATTCGGGAATACTTTTCTTATCAGAAGGATCAGAGTGAGTATTCCGAGCTGCCATACCATCGTAATCAATATGAGACATATCCAACTTCTTTCGAAGCCTTGTCACTGTTCTTTGATTGACACCCAAACACTCTGAAATGTTCGTATTGGAGACTCTGTCAAAAATGCCTAGCTTTACAGGATGCCGTTTCCAAATTTCTGGCGGAGTGAATTGCGTCATGGTACTCTTTTTCTCTCAGACAGTACTGACCCTACTATACTGTGCAGTCGACAAAATTAAAAACAAACAATGCGTATATGCGTGAAATATATATATATATATATATATATATATATATATATATATATATATATATATATATATATTTATGAAAAACTAGGTAATCCGTATGGGTAAACCTAAGGAGGATAAAATCTAGAGAGCTCAATGTAAATGCAGAGCAAATAATTTAAATAAAATTAAATTATTTGTAGACAGTCTAGAGAAAATCAAATTTATATCAAACATTATAATCTTTATGAACCCCCAAAATAACACTTTCAAAGTAAAACAAAATAACAGCGTCTGTTTCTAGCTTTTTTACAAAAAATAGTGACATCTTCTCTTTTCTCTTAACTTCCTTCTCTCTTTTTCTCTCTGTGAGTTTTTTCTTCTCTACCCCTTCGATTTCAATATATAACTCCCGTTAAGTTAACCGTTTAAACGTGTCACTATCTGCTAACTCAGTCATGTCTTCTCTCTCTCCCACCTCACTTCCTAACTTCGTTAATTTACATATGTTTAATAAGGCCCGTCAAATATGTGTAAATTTTCTTTTCATGTTTTGTTTGGAAGTAAAGTCTGATGATTCGCAGTCCTTTTAAAAGGGCTGTGGTGAAATAATTTATTACATGGAACCTTAAAGTCGTCTGTTTTTATTTAATATATATATATATATATATATATATATATATATATATATATATATATATATATATTAAAGTGAAACACTTATAAAAGTGAACATTGAAGTCAACACTCAGGCTGTTTTTCATACTGGACGCAATCGTCAGGCGTGACGATTGCGTCCCAGCATAAAAACAGCCTGAATGTTGACTTTATATTCATATTTACATACGCACTATCGCTGATATTGAATATATATATATATATATATATATATATATATATATATATATATATATATATATATATATACATGTTAATATATATACTCAGTGGTGTAAAAAAACACAGATAGTACAATTTGCAAAAATATATATTATATATATATTATAGTATAAATAAAAATATATTGAAAAATGGGGGAAAAAAAAAAAAAAAAAAAAAAAAACGAGTAGGTCGAAAAATCTCCCAGTGTTATAATTTCTAGTCCAAAGAAAAAAAAAACAAAAGAACAATCGAGTAAAATAAAAAAAGAAAAGAAAACCTAAATTGCTCATCCCATTAAGTAGAGCAAATTATAAAAATCCTAGTGAGCCAGAAACTACCTACCTAGGTTTCACCTAAATGGTTCGTTGGTGAAACCTAGGTAGGTATTTTCTGGGTCACTAGGATTATATATATATATATATATATATATATAAAGGGAAGTAGTTATAGTAGTTCCAACGAGAGAAAAGTGTGTATATTAAAAAGAAGAGAAACGTTTTTGGTTGTAATGTGGATATAAAAAAAAAATTATGGTTTATTTTCCATAATTTTGCTACACGTATTTCTGGTCTCGCGACCTTCATCAGGCAAAGGGTAGATATTTCCACATATTATTAAAAAATAATTAATTTTGTCCTTTATGTTTTACATTGTTAAATATTCTCGATATGAGACATTCTCTTTTTAAATGTTAGTGACCCAAATGTCTTTCTTTAACTGGCAGTGAAGTGTTCTGCGTGAAGGGTTATAAAACAATTAAGTTTGGTCAAGAGAAATGAAGTAGTTATTGGCATGCTTATCTTTTAATGACCTCTGTTTGTTCTATTTCCATTTACGTGTGTTTCTGTCAGCACGCGCGCATATATGTGTATATCCCCTCTCCATACATACACATTGTCTCACTACGAGGAATCAGTGAACTCATCTATACACACACACACACACACACACACACACACATACACACACACATACCGTTCCATTCCAAGGAATCAGTACATACACACACATACGTACATACACTTCATAAGTTACATGGAATCAGTATATACACATACATGCGCACACACATACGTACACATATACACACATACTTCCTATGTTGTGTGGGGTTTGCGTGCGTGACTAAGGGCAGTTCTCCTGCTTTTGTCAATATGCGTATATACATATATATATTCGTGCCCCACAGATACCCGCATGTGAGCGTGCGTGCACGTATGTAAGTTGTTTGACCACTGTATTTGGCCATTATGCGTGCATGTTGCGTGCTTTTACGTGTGGGGTTATGATCTATTTCTTTCTGGTTTAAATTTGTTTATGAAGTTTTTTTTTGTATTTGTATGTAAGAATAATTGTCTGTTTGATATATTGGCATAATTTCATTTTTGTGTGTGTGTGTGTGTGTGTGTGTGTGTGTGTGTTAGTGTTTTTATTAAGGGAAGAAACGTGGGAAACGAAACAGTGTTTATGGAATTATCCCATTTACGTACTTCAAAGTGTTAATAAATATTTGGTACTTTGTTATTCACGGTACCATGAAGATATATGAAGCGAAAAAGAATAATGATATCAAAATATCATGCAGAAAATTTGAACGATGACAAGAATAACCGTTTTTTTTAAAATCATTTCACTCCAAGCTAGATAATAAAGCAATGAAGACACAATTGGGCTACTAAGCGTGAAAGAATATAAGAAAAAGAAAAAAAAAACACTAAACAGGAGAGAGAACAAATAAAGACAAGAATTAAAACAACAAATAATGAATGACATTGCATTTCATTTTTTTGAAGATCAAATTTGACTGGGAAGTAAGAAGCCGGAAGAGAGTTCCACAAGCGAGAAGTGCGATAAAAGAAACTGTTAGCATAGAACTTACGGTTACATCTAGCCGTTTCCCCTGTAAAATAATGAAACTTTACCGCCAATCTATTAAATTCATAAAGTCTAAATACCATAGAGGAAAGTTAATCTGAACAATTATTATGAAAGTATTTATAGAAAAGACCCAGGGAAGCTACGTTACCACGGTGGGGAAAGTGACTGAAGCCAAGATGGACAAGAAAATTACATTGATGATATTTCTTTGGATTTTATCAAGTATCTCTAAATATATTGCAGAAACACAAAATGTAGCAGGAGTATTCAAAGCAAAGACGAATGGTAGATTTATATTAGGTTGGTGCAAAAATAATGACGTAATAATGTCGTTTTTTGACGTTAAAAATACGTCAAAAAACGACATTATTACGTCCTTATTTTTGCACCAACCTAATAAATATGTAAAATGGATTCTAACAAGAAAAATTGTCTAGTAGCACACGGGAAATCAACTTACCTAACAGCAGTCTTAGCAATTGATTCAATATCATCTTTCCATTTAGGGGTAGTTATATGTTCAATCGAGAATATTTTAGAAAATTCTTTAAATTCGCAAGTATTGATTTGTATACCGTTATCCTAGACTATGACATCCGAGATGCCATATCTTGCAAACAGTTCGTGTAAAATAAGCGTGGAACTTGATTTTTGCACTTACAAATTTCAGGCCACTCAGTAAAGCAATCAGCAATCACAATGTGATCCGTTTATTGGATCTGCGTAATCTATGTGCCGTCTTGACAACGGAATATCTGTCTTTGGCCAAATCTTTTAATTTCGTGGTAGGAGATATTGCTGCCAGAGTACAACCTCTGCAGGCCTTTACCAATTTTTCACTGTCTTGATCCATTTTAGTTCAGTATACATAGCCTCTTATAAGAGATTTCATCTTTGAAATTTCCGGATGAAATTCATTTAATATCCGCTTTTGTAATATGATAAGTATTACTAATCTTTAAATTCAAATTTTCAAATTCAAATTTTCAAATGTAATAACTTGTTAATCTTTTCTTTGAACTTGTTAATCTTTTCTTTGAACTTGTTAATCTTTTCTTTGAACTTGTTAATCTTTTCTTTGAACTTGTTAATCTTTTCTTTGAACTTGTTAATCTTTTCTTTGAACTTGTTTGGAACGTCAACATCTTGATAATGTCATTACTTTATCGTAGAGATACATGTGCTATCCATTGTAGTTGTTTCAGTTATTGAACCTCCTCAAGTGATGTGGTGTCTGTTTTTTTTTTTTTTGGCACAATACTTTGTTTAGGATTACTTAGCGCCAGTTCACGAGTTTCCAAGAAAAATGGTTCTTAATAAACCTTACATGATTCATTCGATCATTTCTCTTCATTGATCTAAGATAGTGGTTGTATAGATCTGACAGTTGAGATATTACTAAACGAGTAAGGCTCCATACCCGGTATCTTTATGACATTCCGAATCTGACAAGATTAATTGATAACATGACACTTAGATTTTTGTTAATGGTTTGCTTTTGTAGCAATTTGCGATGTTGAGAAAAACTACCACTCGGACAGCCTATTTATTGTTCCATTTACTTATCTCCAATGCATTTTTCAATTTACTTATCTCCAATGCATTTTTCAATTTACATATCTCCAATTCATTTTTCAATTTACTTACCTCAAATACTAAATTTTTTATAACTGAGTCATACACAGAATAATTTGAAATTTCTGTAATTTACTAATTTTACACATTAAATTTTTGCCAGGTATTATCATAGTGATATTTCAAGAAAAGATTGATTAATTTGTCTTTTTTACGGTTTATCAACCTTTTTAAGGATATTTATAACCGAAATACATTTTTTGCATTGTGAAAATATATTTTGGAGATAAAAATGATTTTCTAATACCTATCTTAAAATTGAACATCGGTCAATTATGTGCCATACGTGGTACACGCTTAGGTGATCATGTATCGAAAGATACATGAATAAAGATGCAGATTTTTTCCCATATTAGGTTGCCATTTCTTTTAGCGGTAGATCAGTTGCCATCCAAGGCTATAGAACTCGGTCTGTCCTTCTATATACCCATAGCTGGGGAGAGAAGAAGGGAATTCATACCTTTCCCAAGTATTCTTAGCACGTAAGTGAATGTCAAGGATTCGACGGGAACTCGGCTCTCCGATTCCTCAATCCGAGCCACTATCCATAACTGCACATAATAACATAAAAAAATGAAATGTGAGCAAGGCATAAACCGCCTTGGAACACATCTTTATGAGATTGTTGATGAACTGAAGAAACTTTAATGGAAAAGGCTTTACTTCTATCACATAAAAACCTGGAAAAGAATCCAGGATAAAACTCTTCACTCATATGAATGACGCATTAAAACACAAAAAAAAAAAACAATTTTTCTGGAAGAAAAGAAAATCATTCATAAGTTATAATTTCTGTATTCATCATCATCGTATTTACATACACATGGTATGTATTCATATACTATTTGAGTTGATCATAAATGTACTATATGTAATACTGTCATCGTCGTCGTTGTAGATGGTCTTTTTAGACGAGGTTTCCAGTTTCAAGTTACGGCCGTTGGGTTCTCGTTTAACTAATTAGATAACTACGAGAACAGAATATTTTGCGCTACTAGGGTTTCTGAAAAGATGTCGGGTGACAGTAGAGGAAGATAGCTGCGTGTTACGGTGGCGATCCTTTGCTTGTTGGACCAACCTTTCTTCTGTGATTCGTACAGCGTCCATGCAGTGACATCTTAAAGAATAAGCACGCACAAGCTTTGTTTAACTGGAGAGATCTGTCGTGGTCTGTACAAACAAAGGAAGGTACCACCTCAAGGCCATCCTGAAACCATGGAACATCTTCACTAAACAATTAGATGGTGATGAGGTCAGTTGTCGATGTTTCTGCATAGAGATAACTATAAGTGGCTATTGAAGAGTTTTTGGCATGACGCACTCTCCAAAAATTGATCCAATGAACAAATAATAATGCCTTATGAAAAAGACATTTCAGGCTTATAACTTTTTAGCAACCTCTCACATTATCTTTTAACATAATTATTCGTATCCCTAATAAGCGAACTCGATGAAGTCTAGTATAATATTATTTGTTTGAGTCTAAGAAAAAAAAAGTTTATTTTTTAATTTGTTACTCCAGTTTAACAAGCGTCCTGGGTAAGACGATAAACTACATCCAACAGCAAGGCCTCTGATCAGGAGGTTTTGAGGAGCGTAGAACCACCTCTTAATTGCTAGCGTTGACAGGTCCACTCTGACCCGGGATGGTAGCACCTGTTAGGGTCTCAGCTATGGGCAAATTGTTGACACCTCAACTTGTGTAAAAATAGGTTTAATGACATAAATACTTCGTAATAAAAAAGATATTACCAGTAATAATTTTGAAGGACAAATTATTATCAGCAATACTTTTAAAAAAGTACTAGCAATTCAAACAGCTATACATACTTCGAAAAAAAATATTACCAGTCATAGATTTCTTGAAGGAAAAATATTCCCAGAAATAGATTTTTGAAGAAAAACATATTACCAGCAATAAAAATTTTGTTGGCGTTAAGTAATCCATTGAGGTTGATATGCCGTAAAACAAACCAAACCAAACCAAACCAAACCAGTTTAACAAAATCCATTTGTAAGCCTAGTTGAAACGAAAGATGATTCTTGGTATGAACCTGAGTCTCTTGTCTGACATAAAACTTTCTCATGTTTAAGAGCTGTAAGTAGGAAATGATCATGTAGAAAATCATTAAAAAATATACCATAGACAACTTATTCTTATGGTCTGGCGTGTTTCACAGATTGCATCACTTCCGGTCTGGCCAGTGGTTCAAAACAGTGAAAGAGATCGGAAGATTTCTCAAATAACTAATCAGGTCAGAACAGAAATCGTTCTTTTATGAGAGAATACACAATTTAGCAGAATGTTTGTAGCAAGTAATAGATACGTAGGGACAATAATTTGATGACTAAATTGTTAAGAAAAAAACGATTTTATCAAAAAAAAGTCATGAAAATATTTGCAAAATTTTCACACATTGTCATTGTGCGAATGTCAAATAATAAAATAAATCTGCAATGTTTTTGGTCATGACCTAATATCTTGGCTTCAGTCATTTTCCTATCACAGTAAACAATCTTCCTTATGCTTTTCTATTAAAAGTTTCATCGTAATTGTTCTAATGAAGATTCCTCTAGGGTAGCTAGATTTTCTGAATTTAAGTGCAGTACTAAATTGCCCGCAAGGTCTCATCATTTGACAGTTTAAATGGCTAGATGTAACCGTAAGTTCTATGCTAATAGTTTCTTCTATTGCACATCTCTCTTGCTTCTTTTTCCCAGTTAATTTTGATCTGCAAAAATTTAAATACAATGCCAATTGTTATCTTCTTAATTCCTGATCTTTTATTTTCCTCTCTTCTTAAGTTTTTTTTCTATTGCATTTCAATGTCTTTATTGATTTTCTTGGAGTGTAATGATTAAATAGTTAAAAACAAAACCATGGTTAATATGGGAACAAAAATATCTCTAACATTTTTCTTTCTTAGGATCCAAATATGAGGTGTATTTTCTTTAGTCAATGGTATTTATAATGATAATGATTGAAGATGAAGATACGTATATAATTCTACCAAGGAAAAGGCATTAAATAAACATTTCGGGAAATTATGACTAAGCAGAACAAGAATACTGAGGAGAGTTCTGGACATGCTCTTACTTAATCTCCAGTAAGAGACGCCAGGTAAATCTTTATATGCATAATTTTAAAAAAAATTAGAAATGAAAATCTCAAAAGAAACTGAAACGAACCAGAAGTCAACATGAAAAGAAATTAGCAAAAATAGCAGGGAAGGTGCAGGAATATCGAAAAGTTGATTTCCAAGAAGAACAAGCGAATCTAAAATCTCAGTGAATTCGTTTAAATTGAACAGCATCAAGAATATCCACGAAATAAAAAAAAAAAAAACATCATCGTAACATTAATGAACTTTGTTATATTTCATAAGAGCAACAAGTTGATAGGAAGATCTGGAGAGCCATAATCATCCACGCCTTGAAGTGTAATGGTGCATAAAAGGAAACTGGCTATATTTAACACACTTCTATCTTTAAAATGAAAGATGTACAGAAAAAAAATGGTATGTTTCTTGGCATTACGTATAAACAAAGATGAACGCTTTTAACATTTGTTTTCATTTATTTTTGTTTAGATTGTCCATTATTACGCCATGACACATCCGCTGACAGTTGGAATGTTAATCTGGAAATAAAAATAAAAACATTCCAAACATATAATGAAAATAGAACGAAAATAGTTAATTTAACGAATACTTTAGTGGATTTTGTAAAAAAAAAAAAAAAAAAAAAAAAAAACAAAAAGAAAAATGAACAAACTTACAGACATTGTAATTGAAAAATACGTTTGTTTAAAGAAGGCGTCTGTTTCTCACTCAACACATTTAATTATTGATTTGAAACCTGCAAATTATCGCATCGCTGTAAGTTTAAACAGCCAAAGTCGATGTCAAACCATGTTACAAAATTCAGCAGTCGTAGGTCGATAGTCATTGTTAACTCCCTGATCTCGTCGTTGGGTGCATAGTCTGTGCCACTCAAAGATTACATACGGTTTTAGATTTAAAGTTGTATTCCTTTTATTCTGGTTGCCATCCAATGTTGAAGGACTCAGCTTACCCTACTATTTAACCTATAATAAAAGATTTTATTAAAGAAAATGTTCGCAACTTTTTCTCTAATAAGATTACTGGAAAATTCAAACCGCTAGACGAAAATGAATAGATATAATGTTTAATAAATAAACACTGCATAATATATAAATACTAGTAACCAATAGAAATAACGTCTGAAATTATATAAAAAAAATCTGTCTGATTAATAGAAATCCATTATTTTCCTTTTAGCTAACTCTTTAGACGAAGCTCAAGATTTACTCAACCGTTTTCTTGCGGCATGCAAGGCATTCGGACTTACCATCAGTGTCAAGAAAACTGAAGTTATTCACAAACCTTGCCCGATACCAAAGCAAATTAGAGGTGTAAAACAGAGACTCCCTGTTCGTAAGTTTTCTGAGGTCCCTTTACAAGTTGATGGAAAGAATCTCAAGTATATGGAATCTTTCAAATACCTCGGAGCATGGTAAATTCAAGTGCATCATTTGATGACGAGATTGTTAATCGCATTTCAAAAGCCAGCACTTCACTTGTTTTGCTACGTCATAGATTGTAGGACAAAAGGGGAATAAAGCTTTGCACTAAAATCCAAGTGTACAAAGCTGTCGTTTTGTCATCTCTTTTGTATGGCTCTGAAACTTTGAAACCTTATAGATGGCACATTAAACGATTAGATGTCTTCCATAAATGTTGTCTCCGTACAATCTGTGACCTAACTTTTAATGATCGAGTGCCGACCTTTTTGAGAAATACAAGTTTGGTACCATCGAGACCTTCATAATGCAATCACAATTACGTTGGGTTGGCCATGTGGCATGTATAAGTGATGATCGCATACCAAAAGTACTTTTCTACAGTGAACTCCATAATGGTCATAGAAATGTTGTTAAACTTTGGCTCGGGTATAAAGGTAAACTGAAGAGCAACCTTTCTTGCATCAACATTCCATTCAAGAACATCGAAGTAGGTAGCTATGAAGAGATCAGATCATCGTTCTCGCTGCCATTCAGAAATAAAGCACCATCAAGAAGTAAGCATCTGTTGACTGCGTGAAACACAAAAACAAAATAAGACAGCTAACAGTGTTCTTGCTGCACTTGGGTACAATACATTCTCATGTACTGTTTTTTGGTGCAATTCTCGAGCCGGTCTCAAAAGTCATGCCCGTCATAGGCATACAGATAGTTCGTGGTCGTCAGAACCTCATACGTCGAACTCGACGGGAGAGTCCATTATATATATATATATATATATATATATATATATATATATATATATATATATATATGCGAATATCTGAATGAACCTTTCACTACAGAATTAATAATTATCGGAATCGGATCAAGTCGGCTCCTCACAAAAGATTATTGCCTGCATAGCAACATTTCCGCCTAGAAAACATTGATTTTAAAAGCCATGCAAAATTCACTATAATTGAAAAAAAAAAAAAAGAAATAGAAAAAATAACTTTAGAAAAATACTAGAAGATCATGAAGAAAAATGGACTTTGTGCCTCTAAACACTTTGTCCAAACAAATTTAATCACAAATTTAAGAACACAGATAGAATTAATATATAATCCCATAAATCAAGCCCTAATCAGATTTCTCACTTACACAAGTCAGGCATGCTTGCAGATATTTTGAGGTCTCACACTTATACACACACTCATAGAAATATATACAAATACACACATTCCACACACCCCAAAGAAACTAAAAGATAACATACACTTAACACACACATCCTATTCCCAGCAACCAATAAAACTGTCAAAATGATCAAAGATGGAATTCTGAGATTCAGGAATCTCTTAGACTCTATTTAAAAACAAAGAGCTCGTTTAACTAATACAAGGCCTGGCCAAAATTAACGATAATAAGCACCTGAAAACTATAGATAAAATTCACATTCTTCAGAGAGGTCATTCACTCCTGTAGTTCACTGCTACTAACAAGCGGGGATTTTTGGTCCTGATGATAGCCGTGCTGGCCGAAACTAGTCGAGGAACTTAATTGAAATAATAAAACGAAAAATATTAATATACCACCCAGTATGTCTGAAAATTTTAATTTTTTATTATGTTTTATTGTTCGAAACACACAAGTGTGTGTGTGTGTGTGTGTGTGTGTGTGTGTGTGTGTGTGTGTGTGTGTGTGTGTGTGTGTGTGTGTGTGTGTGTGTGTAAAAGGCCGAAAAAAAAGAAAAGCAACGGCCTGATGATTGCTGAAGGCTATCTAATATTGATTGTTTATAGGTACGTTCGCGCTGCTTATGCTCGTGGCTGCGTTGTTGGACCGTTCGCTTTCTGACCATGAGGTATGAGTTCGAATCTCGCCATGGCCGATTTCATGCTATCGAATGTGCGCCACATTTTTGAAATTGTGTAGACTGGACCATTTATGCTAGCTCAAAGTCATAGTTAATGAGGGTTCGAACCCACTCCAGCCAATGCGTTCTCTGTCAGAAATATATGCGGTTCTGTACTGCATAGTCGTACATTTTGTTACGTTGTTGCAGCGATAAATAAGCCACGACACAAATGAGCCGAGCCAGCTTCGCCTTGAATCTAATTAACAACATAATGAATAACAAAGAAAATAAATTGGTCCGATGATCTGATATGTTTGTGTGCGCGCGGCTCGCTTTCTTCATTGTAAAAACATTTGTCGACAAAATAGTTGAACCAATTATTAGGATGTGTTGGAATTTTATAGGATACAAGGATTGGTTTTGCATTTGATACCATTTTTCGCATAAACTATGTTTCAGTAATAAATTCTGTGAAAGATTAATTTTATGGAGAGGTAAATACAATGTTTAATCATTTTCTTTCGAGTGCTAAAGCATTTAGAACTGAATTAACTATTTAATGAATTACGACCATTTTCATTGATTCGGAGAAATGTTTATCGCTGAAAATATCAGATGTCTTGAAAATGTCGAAATAAAACTTAAAATGCTTTTTAAATTTACCTGCCATCTTCTGAACGTAAATTGATCTCCACAACTTCCTATTATTTGTAGCTTTTAGGAATGCTTATTCTTTTAATGTCCTTTCTACCCACTGATCTGACATCCATTTGCAAAGGCTTGTTTAATATGTTAAAAATGACTCCCTTTCCTGTCTTATTTTCAATATGTTCTGTGAATATCAATATTGCAAGGAAACTTTCTTTATTATATTTTCCCAAATGTACAACAGTCTCTTTCTGATTCTAAATAAAAGTGTCTTTTTGATTCTGTTTTTCTTTAATAGTATCAAAGAATTTTTATTCCAATTTTCATTCGCCAGTGTCTAAGTTTGTCTTTTTTTCTATTTTATCTTAAAAGTGTCTGCGTGTCTTTTTGTTTTCAATATCCTTTAAAATGAATTTGATTCTCACATGCACTGTCCATGATATTCGTCGTATATTTTTCCATAGAACATCTTTGTTGCCTGAAGACATTTCTTTATCTATATGGAAAATTGTCAAGCTTTTGCTTCCATAGCAGAGAATTTATATTACATAGGACTTCAACACTCTTTCGTTTCTAAGAGAATTTTCCTGTTTCTTAAGACTTTACGTTTTCGAGTGTAAGTAAATTATATATGTATTCGATAATATCATTATACCAAGAATACAAATGACCATAGTATGGGATATCTGACAATAGGTATAGGTGCACTGGGTCCGTTTGAACGACATTATTAGAATATAAGAGAGAGGACCAATAGATACATACCCGGGAATGTGGATCGAAATTTTTCATTGTATAATGTCAGATGTGATTACTATTTAACGTTGAGTCAATTGCATAGACAAAGAAACTCATTGTTTTTCTTTAATCTGTTCGGGACTTATGTACCTAAATGTGAATATAACTTTTTAAATTACACTTTCGTGATCTGTTACCACTTTTTGTTTATATATATATATATATATATATATATATATATATATATGTAATTTATTTATGTATAAAGAAAATTTTTAAATTGCCTCCAACTAATTTTCGTTTATTAGGCATTAAACTCTATCTACCCACGTCCACGAGTTTGCCCGATTTTTCTGCCAACCTGATGAATTTTCATGAACACTCACATAATAACAATTTTGAAAAACCAATAAAATTTTTCTCCTGTATCACAAAATAGAATCTTTGCATTTGGCTTGGGAAATTCAATCAGATGACGAAACGAATCGGCTGAAGTAAGTTTTTTTTTGTGCGTATCTGGCGGACTCTCCCGTCGTATTCAACATATGAGGGTCAAGCGTCTCAGTTTATAGGAACCGACATCCCAGACACCAGCACATGTGATTTGATTATTGTGGTGAAAACTTTCTGCAGAACCAACCACAAGGCCCGAATACAAAGACCTGGTGCACTACGTGCCACAAGGTTCCCCAAACGACCCTCCGCAGGTTTTGAAATCAGAGTTGTCCTTCTCCTACACCAGTTGCCATCCAAGACTATAGAACCCAGTCTGCCCTGATATATACCCACAGCTGAAGGGAGAAGATGAGGTTTAATGTATTTTCCAAGGGTATTACCACGTAAGTGAATATAATGGATTCAACTGGAATTCGAACTCGTCTCCGATTGCTCAATCTGAGTCGCTATCGACTGTGCTTATATATATATATATATATATATATATATATATATATATATATATATATATATATATATATATATAAAATAGATATATATATATATATATATATAATGTACCGATATAATAATGTACCGATATAACTGGAAAATATGCTTAAAAAAATAT
This sequence comes from Acanthosepion pharaonis, assembly GCA_903632075.3. NCBI lineage: Eukaryota > Metazoa > Mollusca > Cephalopoda > Sepiida > Sepiidae > Acanthosepion > Acanthosepion pharaonis. Next base: position 655,083 of record CAHIKZ030000102.1, on the reverse strand, counting down.
ATCTATACAAACATACCTTTAAAAACTGAGAATATACCTATATATTAATGTACTTTTGAGAATAGAAAGATATACCTAGAGAAATCAATAGAAATCAGATGTGTACGTTTAATTCGATCGTTCATCAAAATATAACGCAATTAAAAAAAAAAGGTACTGAACGTCAATAAATGTCTTTGTATTAATTGACTCACTTTAATTTATTGTAAAAATAAATAAATGGTAATTATCGGAAAAATTTTCTCTTTTATGTAAATACCCGACCATCCAGACACGGCTAATTAAAACTCGGTAAATTGCTACTTAATGGCAAATAGATTTTACGTCAAACTCTCTCCATTTTTACAAGAAAAACAAAAACAACTGGATTTGAATTTATGCCCTCTAACTAAAATTTTTAAACTTGCAAGAGTAAAATACTGATTTTTTGAGTAACGATTTAATTCTATTTGTCTAATTACACTGAAGTAGATTGCTTGTCCCATAAAAATTAAAAAAAAAGAAGTTTTTTTCTGGTTTTCACAATATTTTTCCAAGAATCAGAATAATTGAGATTGTTAACCCTATACTAAGTTTGGATCATGCTTCATTTTGGTATTTCTAAAATTCTGTTACTCCTCCCCTGTAATATTTAATTCTTACATATTCACAATTTTACTGCAATTCACGTGAAGGAAGTTTAAAAAGCCATTAACTTGGTCTCGAAACAAGCCCCCAAAAAACCATGGCGTCCATGAAAGAGAAAAATTAAAAAAACAAAAGTTAGTTAAATATATATAGTTTCAAAAGATATAATAGAGAACTGAAAGGTAGAAATATAAAATATTTGAATGAAACTTTATTCTGTAATATACTTTGATCATTTTAATCATGAAATAATAATGTAAAATGAAACTTGAGCTCACTAGAAAACATTCACTGTTAATAACTCCTTCTCGAATTCTGTTCGAATACTAAGCCGTAGGGTGCACATCCTACGCCTGTCCCACCAAAATATTACCACGCCCCATCGGTGGGCCATGCGCCCCACGTTGGGAATCATTGGCTATACTTTGTTTCGTTTGGCTAGAAAAGCTACTTCAATCTGAGAATGAATGTATCTGTCTGAACTATTTAACACGGCACCCTTGGAACGGATCAGACCACTAACGGAGCATAGAAAATACCGGATGACCGTAATCCTAACAAAAACCCTATGTAAACATATTCTTGGCAGCTCGTTTCACACACACACACACACACACACACACACACACACACACACACACACACACACACACACATATATATATATATATATATATATACATTGCTTAAAACTGAGAAAAAAAAAAAAATCATTAATGCTTCCGAAGCAAGTTTTATTGGTTCATGCAATACAAATCCTAAAAAAAAGCCTAAAATAGCTCACTATCCTGAATATGCATGCATATATATATATATATATATATATATATATATATATATATATATATATATATATAATAAGTAATGAACAATACTGTATTCCCAAAACATTCTGCTGCTGTCGGCTGCTGCAGAAAGTTGTAATCAACCCTCACAATCGATCAACGAACTAAAGGCGGCTCATTAAAAAAGCTATGGCCCACAGTAGATGACAGATCACGGATTAAAAATGTCGGCCTGTGTTATTTTTTTGCCTTTACGTTACTTTCAAGAATATAATTTTATCGGTAAAATAACATTCACAAAGTCCACAAATTAATTCTAACTTCGATGAACACCGGTAACCTAGGAAGTCTTATTTGATTTTATTCCTTCTCTTAAAAGAATTCCAGTGTTTCACTCTATTTTGCTAGAAACTGCTTAATTTGTCGAGCGATCCTCTGTTGTTTGATGACTTCAAATAAAATTGGTGTTGAGAGGCAGCTATTCTGTTATCAATGCTGTGACAGGCACCTGGCACCCGGCACATGACACAAACACATAATACTCAAAGAATGTCATTTTTCCCGTTTAACTTTAGGCTATTAAAAGTTCACGAAATTCCATTTCCAATAAAATTGTTTCATTTGGCTAAAAATCGCTGTTCTGCTCTCTGATGACTTCTGAAATTAATATCACATTTTGATATTTTATAAAAGTTCTCGTGAAAAATTTCAAAAATAAAACTTATCATGTTCTCCTGTTTATCGTAGTGCAGTGTGGTAAGACAACCCGATTATTTCCCCTGTATTATGATTTGTATAAATTATTCCACTGTTTTAGCCAACATGGAAACTCTCTTCAGTTACGTTCAATAAAGTTACATTAAGCCGAACTAGACTACGAGTTTTCATTACAATTTATTGAACGTAATTATGGCCAAATGCCTTAAACTAGAATGTCTTGACTTAAATTATGCAGACCCGTCTTCTACTGACGCCTCGTAATATTGGGAACAATTATTCGAAGGATTCTTGCTTGCTTTCGAAAACGGTTCAATTACTGATACGGATAGAATTAATCTGCTCATGCACCATGTTTCTATCTCCTTATATACCAATATTTCTCACTGCAAAACTTACCCGAGTGCTATAGTCGTTTCCGTTGGACTTTTTGTGAAAAGACTAAACTTAATCTGTTCTCGTCATGTATTAACAACTACCCGCCAATCCCCTGAAGAGGGGTTAGATCAGCGTTTAAGATGAGACTGCGATTTTCAAGCGACAATAGTAGATCAGACAAAGGACGAATTTATCCGAGACTCCTTTATAAATCGATTAGAATCGAACTATATCCGTCAAAGACTGCTGGTAAATAAACAACTAGATTTAGCTACTGCTGGCGAGCAAGCACTTACCTTGGAGATGGCAAAAAGCAATGTTGTTCATACCTACAAACAAGTGTTGCAGGGGCTGCAATAAGTACTCATACTCTTACTAATCCACCAGATCAAATGGACCAAACAGGAAACAAAAAAAAGAGTCCTCTACAAGAAACATACTCATTTCTGATCAAGACCAGTTCAAAATCTTCTGTCCCCGTAAGACACTGCATGCAGTGCTAGAGCTGCAGCCAGAAAAAAATGTTATTTTGTGTCGTCTCAAACTACACCCCAGGTTGTGGTGCCCAACCAGGGAAAATAAATGCCACAATTGCGGGAAGAAGAACATTTCTCTAAGATTTGTCAATCAAGCTTTTTTTTTCCCACGTTGTTCGGATGCTCCTATTGCGATTCGTATAGTATCAACTGCAAACCCTAAATGTCTTTCAATGACTAATTAACAGTAAGAAAAAATGAGGGAGAAATGAATGCTCTAGTCGACACAGTAAGTTCACAGAGTTTTATTATCACTTTTGCAAAAAGAAATAGATTTTAAATCGTACATTGTAATACTCAGGTGACTATGGTGAACGCTTCCCTATGTTCGCATGTTAGAGGATATATTTCGGCTGGACAAGAATTGAATCACACTAACTACGCTAACACCTTTATTTTGTGATGCCAAATCTGTGCTGCGATGTCATACTGGGTCATGATTTTTTCAAACAGTATTCTAGTATTAATCTCCCTTTTGAGGGCCCTAAACCGGCGTTAAACATCTGTGGTTTGACCGCTAAAAATGTACAATATCCCCCTCGTTTCGAAAACTATAAACCAGTTTCCACCAAATCTTGAAAATATTCTTTTGAAGAGAAAAAATTATTCAAGCAGAAATCACAAAAAAATGTTAAGAGAAGGAATAATCAAAGAAAGCAGATCACCATGGACGGCACAAGTATTAATAACGTCCATTGATAATAATGAAAGAAGAATCGTCTTAGACTTCTCCCAAACCATAAACAGGTACACCCTCCTGGGTGGCATATCCTATACCACCACTTGACGAGATGATAAACGAGGACACCAAATACAGAAAATTTAGTACGTTAGACCTAAGAAGTGTTTAGCACCAAGTAACTATAGCCCCTAAAAATAAGCCTTATACAGCTTTTGAAGCCTACGTACAATATCAGTTCCGACGGATTCACTTTGGGGTCACTGACGGTGTTTCCAGTTTTCAGAGGGTTCTCGATAAAAAAAAAATTCTTGAAGAAAAACTACAAAGCAACTTTGGTTAGATACATAATTTGCATCCATGACTGGCCCGACCACAATCGCAACTTAAAACGGATTTTAGCGGCTGTCAAGAAACATAATTTTACATTTAGCCATGACGAGTTCTTGTGGGTCGACAACCATCAGGCTACTTGGATATATTTTGGGTAAAGGAATAATGAAAATGGACCATAAACAGCTAAAAATACCTATTCCTAATACCATAGCCAGCTTTTGACGAACAATTGGTATGTTCACTTAATCTTCTCAATAGATACTCTCATTTTCTGAAAAATATAACCCACTTACGAAAATTACCAAATTACATTCTACTGTCCTTAAAGATTTTGAGCGGTTAAAAGGAGATATTGCCGACTCAGCCATCACTTCGTTGATGCCTGAAATTCTCCAGAATATTGTCAGAATCTGAGCGAAGATATTCAGCTGACGAAAAGGAGGCTTATGCCATAGACGAGGTGCTAAAACAAGGCGATATTTCTTAATTGGTCACTACTTTAAATTATTCACTGACCAAAAGTCAGTCTTTATATTTAATCCGAAGACGTCAAGCAAACTGAAAAATAGAAAGATTGCAAGATGGAGGGTAGAGCTTTCATGTTTTTCGTTTAACGTTTTCTATCGGTCGGGAAAAGATGTAACGGCGAACACGCCTTCAAGAGTGTGTGGATCAATAAAGAGCACCAAAGATCTACAAAAAGTTCATAACAATCTCTGTCATCCAGGCATCATGAGAATGAAACATGTGGTTCGAAGCTGAGATTTGCCTTTTTCAATTGAGGACGTGAAGCAAATAATAAAGGGTTGTCAGTTTTGCACTCGAATAAAACAAAAGGGTCTACAAACGCGGACCGGAAACCCCACTAAAAGCTACACAGCCATTTGAGAGGCTGGGCGTGGACTTTAAGGAAACTCTTCCATCTAAATCCCGAAAAAAATATCTTACTTACTTACATTATTAACATTATTCGGACTATTGTCCTCATCTTTGTCGCCATATTTATTACAACGTTTCTGCCGTTG
>CAHIKZ030000102.1:597500-645000 GCA_903632075.3 Acanthosepion pharaonis | reverse complement strand
TAGAAACTGATGCAAATGTTGACAGAAAAAAGGATGGAACACCAAAAGCGACAACTCCTACTGAAGATAAGTACTTGATTATTGAGATAGTTAGATAGATAGATAGATAGATAGACATGAACAAACATAGATAGACACTTAGATAAATATGAACAAAGATAGATACTTAGATGAACAAACACAGATAGAAACTTTTTAGAGAAAAGAAATCAACACTAATTGTTGTCCTTTCCTGGAAAATAGACTTAGATCAGCGGGTCTCAGTGGATACATAGTCATCAAGAAACCCCGGTTACGGAAAGTGAATTAACAGACACAACTGTTATGGGCAAAAAAGAATAACTGATCATTAAAAGAGTGGCAAAATATATTGTGGACAGATTATGGCTGGTGGTGGCTCTGTCATGGCGTAGAGTGTTTTGGCGTATAAAAAACAGATCTGATTTAGGCCAAGGGAATGATGAAAAAAGATATTTGATATTGTAAAGACATATAAAACCAATGATTCCCAATATGGGGCCCGGTAATATTTTGGTGGGGCATTCCTCACCAAAGTCTCCACATTTTCTTTCACTCCCAGTAACCTCTTGTGTTTTAGGGACATTGTGGCCTCGTCTTAGGTGAAATTATATTTTCAATATCTCACTCCCCTGCCACCCGCCACCAATCACAATTTTTAAATCTGAGGTTGCTTTCGCAGCGAGAAATCAAACAGGGTACGGATTATTTCTAACAATTCCACCTACAAGCATGCTCTACCTACGTCAAAAAACTAATGATACATAGTTTCCACCGTCATTTTGTTTATTTCTCACATCCGCTGATGAAGAACATAGGCGTGTTCGAAAGCTCCGAACTTGAAACCTCAATCTCCGGGCTTCATTTTTGTCAGCTGGTTAACATTAATAAATGAATTTCGTACTGATTTCATCGTACCTTTTCGTTTCAGTTCGGTTTCATTGAACAACTTATTTACTCCACTATATATATATATATATATATATGAAGAAATTTTGAAAAAAACAAACAAAAATCCTTAAATGTAGTTAAAATGAAAGAAATGTCGACGTCCGACGTTTCGGTTTAATAAACCTTTTTCAAGACAATATTCATCAAAATACAATTCAGTTCAATATGACAAATACGATGGACATAAAAACACAAGTCTTATTCAGAACAGATAACTGAAAATTTTTAAATGATTCAAATCTAACATAGTCACGCCGTCGTCACATGGACGACGCTTTCATAACGTATTCCTAAAAGTTTGTGATTATTTTGAAATGAAAAAGAAAATGAAAAGAATTCTATTAGGTTCTAAAATTTTATGTGTATGCTTGTCGAGCATCAATCTCGCTAAAAAGGGGAAATATTAAAGAAACCAGGTCCAGTATTCACCGTGCGTGAGATGGATATTATACCTGCTTCATAAATCCTCCTGAGATTTTTATTATGAAAATATTTTAATACTTTCACGGAATCGAAATCGAATTATGATCTGCTTTAGTTGTGTGTACAACTAAAGCATTGTTAAAATTACTGAGACGAATATCTCGTTTATGCTCGAAAACACGAGATTTTAAGGACCTACCTGTTTCACCCACATATTTTAGGTCACAATTTTGCATGATATTTGATAGATGCAAGCATCGGATGTAATATGTTGTCTGCTGGTGCTATTTAATAAACTACGGATAGTCCTAGTAGGTAATATAGTAGTTCTAATTTTTAATGCATTTAGATTATGAGAGATACGTTCGGTCAAATGGTTATTTGGTAAAAAGATGCGACCAAACGAAATATTATCAGAGGCAGCTGAAATTGTATCTTTCATTGATCCAGTTGTAGTGGCCCTTGAGGTGTCATTTTGCGCTGATGAGTGAATTTTCAACGCTTTATTTCTAGCTCTCTGCAATAACTGTCTCGGACACGAAAGAATTGAAAAGCTTAGACATCAAATCTTTATATACTAGTGTACCTGTTGATAAGTGCATTGAACAGTTGGAGAACCACCTTGGGAAGGTTGACTTTAAGCTACCTGTCTCTGTCTCGAAATGCATCAAGTTGTGCATCCTTTTCACTTCACATTGTTTCTTCCAATATAATAGTATTTATTATAAACAAAAATTTGGTTTACCGATGGGGAGTCCTCTCTCTGGATTCCTAGCATGCATATTTCTAGAATTTCTTGAATCTGGACCTTTTAAAGATGTCATTCCACCTGATTACTTTCGATACATCGATGACGTTTTATTTATCTACCCACATAGGCGTGGTTTAAACGAGATTGCTGATGGATTAAATAGAATAGAACCTACTATAGAATTTACCTATGAACTTGAATCTAGTAATTCCTTACCTTTTTTAGACGTATTACTCATTGAAAATCAAAATAAATTGGAATTCAAAGTGTATCGTGGACCTACATGTAAAAGTGACTATTTACATTTTTACTCTCACCATGATACTAGCACTAGGAGGGGTATTGTTGTTGGATTCTATTTGAGGGCTCTTCGCATCTGTTCGTCAAAATGTTTAAATGATGAATTTGCATATATTGAGGATACCTTTTCAAATCTTTTGTGTCCGAGACAGTTATTGCTGTATCAGTTATTAGTTACGTTTTGGTAGTTGGTAGGGATGTAACAAACCATATTTTAAATCAATTAATTTATAATATTAATGCTCTTTAAATTTACATTGAGCACTATTTTGTAAAACTAAAAATATCTATAAGAACCCCGGATTATATATCTTACTGTTCTTTCTTTTTATTTATACACACACACACACATACACACACACACACACATACATATATATATATATATATATATATGTCCACGAGCGTATGTCTGTTCTCTATAATTTCTTTTAATTGATTTTGTAAGCTATTTCAAGGCAAATTAAAAATTATACCTCTTACATTCCGCTAAAAACGGTACATACTTGTAGATGTTTGCGTCCATTTTATTATATTGGTCTAAGAAATCAGTTTTGACTAAATTTAGTAGCTACTAATCAGGCTCCATTGATGAAAATAGAAAATAAACCTGATAAAATTGGTCACTGAAAATTCAATCAGCCGTCGAACGTTGTATATAGAAATTCTAGCGAATTTACAGCAGATCCCGAAAAAGACAAAATAAAAGAATGGAAAGAAAAGAAAGAAACGAAACATTATTTAAATGCATTCATTTTGAGGAAGCATTCGCCATAAAAATATTCTTTAAACCTTTTAGTTTATAAACGGAATGATGATTCTATTTTTTAGCAATGGATTTAAAAAGTTCACGTTTGTTCTTAAAATATATCTTGCAGATATTTTTCTTTTATGAATTCTTTCGATGGTGTCAGGTCAATGAAAAAGTAAGACTCACCTATATTAACACTATCACATATGCCTACTTGTTTGTATCACTACTTTTTTTCACTTCTGTTTATACTGACGTGTCAAAAATATTGGCACATCAGTCTGTCTATCTATATATCTATTTAAAATATTTTAGCGTAACAAGGATATGAGATAATGAAACGTACATGAAAACATTGAGGACGGTGTACAGTTTATTTATTACTAATTGGAGATGTAAAAATGAAACAAGTCCAAAAATGTAAACATCGAAGTGTGTTTTAACAGAGGACAGAAGATGCGCCATTAAATTTGAATCATTTCACCCCAAGCGAGGCAGTAAAGCCACTATGATACTGACGATTACTGAGTATGAAAGGAAAAAATATTATTAAGGAGTGAAAGCAATAAAACAAGAGGAGACAAGAAGAAAGTAGATAACGATTGACATTGTATTTACATTTTTGAAGAACAAAATTGTCTGAAAAAAGCTGCATGAAGAAGCTGGAAGAGAGTTCCAAAAGCAAGGCACACGTGAAAAGGAACTGTTAGTATAGAACTTACAATTATATTTATCCAAATCGATTGTCAATTGATGAGACCTAGTTACCAATCTATTACTGCTCTTAAATTCATAAAAGTGCCATAGAGGAAAGTTAATCAGAACAAGTAAATAATGAAAGTATTTATAGAAAAGGCACAGGGAAGCTACATTCGGCGGTGGCAAAATGACTGAATCCTAGATGCCAGACCAGGACCAATAACATTGCAAATTCTTCTCTGGATTTTACATTATTTACATTATTCGGACTATTGTCCTCATCTTTGTCGCCATATTTATCACAACGTTTCGGCCGTTGTACTCTCCGGACTTCTTCAGGTGGTTGGAATATCGAACTGAGCCCTTTATTTCGCTCACTGGGGTAGACTTTTCTAGTTCCACGTGCCATGTGCCTCAAGGACACATGGCACAGTGGATAAAGGCGTTGGTTAGATCCAGTGACAGGACGCAAAGAGTGTGAGTTCAATACCCGGTTAAGGCAGTGGAGAACTTTCAGAGGGAAATTAGTAGGAGATAACTGATAACTGACATCCATCAAACATGGCACGTGGAACTAGAACAGTCTACCCCAGTGAGCGAAATAAAGGGTTCAGTTCGATATTTGGCCGAATGTAAATAATGTAAATAATACCTCATCTCCGAAATATAGACAGTCTCTGGATTTTATAAAAAGTCTCCAAAGATACAGCAGGAGCACTAGTTCTTATGTGACAATAATGTTCAAAGTATGGAAGAATGGTAGACTTATAAATATGCAAGATAATTTCTGGAGAGAAAACTTGATTAGCACAACACAGTGAACCAACTTTCCTGTAGCTGTAGACTTAACAACTGATTTAATCTTCATGCTAGTGGAAAGTGTTATCCCAAGCGCAACAAGACACTTTCCTGGTGGTTAGCATCAGCCATCCTGACGAAAGCTCGGCAAAGTATTATGAAACAGGAAAATTTCAATGGGTGCGAAGGAGTGATTACTGAATTATAATGTTATATTAGTCCTCTTATATGGCATTAAATGCTGGACAAGTTCCTCACAGAAGAAGAAACTTGAAACACCAGAAATTTTGTTCTACCAAAGTATTCTGAGAATACTATAGACTGAACATGTGAGTAATGACCTCTTTAGAGAAAGAGGAAACAAAAGGATGTATAGCATCAGAAAGAGGGGATTAGAATTTCTAGGGCACATAAAAAGAAAATAAGACTTGGAAAATTTGACACTTACAGGAAATATTGAAGGCAAGAGAGACAGTAAAACCTACCTAATGATTTACATAACAGGGATTAGGAGAGATAGCAAAAAAACATATTTTACTAACATTTACAAAGGACAGGACATTGTGGAGTGTCATGATCGCGCGTGTTTTAAAAAGTATTCAGTATAAAGAAGAAGGGGAAGATAATAATCTGGTAAAATAATTCGACAAAGATAAAACCACTGAGAATCTTGTCGTTATGCACAGAATTCCAGTCCCCATCGAAAACGTTTTGTTTTTTGTTGTTCACTGAGTACATTCGAGTTTAAGATCAAAAGATGAATATGAGACAAGAGTTCAAAATTTTATCATTTATTTCCTGGTATTTAGATTTAGATGTGTTAAAAAATTTCATATCAGCATTTGTTTGAACCCACCCATTTATCAAGTGAGCAAAACTAGTGGAACGCATGACTGACATGTGTTACTTGTTGCCCAGGTGTTGCCTTCGAGATTGATTGTTTAAGCGTTAAATAGCTCCAAATGACCACTCTTGGTTTTTTGCCTTGGGTTTCACCTGCAAAAATTTTTTCTTGTTAAAACGTTTATATCAACATGAAGGCGAGAAAGCTCTCTCTGGAAGAAAAACTAGTCATTTAGAAGTTGAGAAAAGAAGAAAAATCGATCAGAGACACTGGACAAACATTGCGCATAGCCAACATAGCAATTTGGAAAGTCATGAAAAAGAAAGAAACTACTGATGTACTGAGCAACAGACATAGAATTGGTCTTCCATGGGAAACCGCAGCAGTTGATGACAGAAACATTTTGAGAGCTGTGAGGTAAAGCCACAAACCAACAGTCAGTGAGATCACCAACAACGTCCACAGTGCAGGGGTGATGGTTTTGAGAGCAGAAATATAGAGGCCATACCACAAGATGCAAACCACTTGTCAGCAGTAAGAATTTGAAGGTCATATTGGAATTTGCAAGGAGGTACAGAGATGAACGACAAAAGTTCTGGAAGAAAGTTTTATGGACTGATGAGACCAAGATTAATCTCTACCAAAGTGATGGAAATGCCAAAGTGTAGAGAAAGAAAAGATCTGCTTCTGATCCAAAGCATACAAGCTCATCTGTGAAGCATGGTGGAGGCAATGTCTTGGCTTGAGTTTGCATGGCTGCTTCTGGAACAGACTCATTCGCATTTATTGATGATGTAACTCGTGATGGTAGCAGCAGAATGATTTCAGAAGTCTACAGAAACATTTTGTCTGCTAATTTACAGAAAAAATGTGTCCAAACTGAAGAGGAGGAAGTTTATAAAGCAGGACCATAAGCCAAGTCTTACAGCCAACACAACAAAGAACTTCATCAGGTGAAATAGTGGACAGTTTTAGACTTGCCGGGCGTTAACTCAATAGAGTATGCATTTCATTTCCTGAAGAAGAGACTGAAAAAAGAAAAACCCCGAAATAAACAAAAACGGAAAGCTGCATCAAACGTCTAAAAAAACAACACAAATGAAGAATTCAATGGTTTGTTGATGTCCATCGTTTGCAGGACTGATGCACATTCTGCAAGCAAGGGTTATGCAACCAAATATTAAATGTTATTTACTTTAAGACTATCTGTTCTTTACTGATCTGATACAAAAGGTGGTATGTCCTAAGCTGTTTAACGCATAATAAATACCAGGAAATAAAAGCTGAAATTACGAAATTTTGTCTTATATTTATATTTGAATGTATTTAGTGACCAGCAAAAACAAATGAATTTGCATTGCCAGTCCAATAACTTTGGAGGAGGACTGTATACCGGGTACTAGATATACTCGTGTATAAAGCGATATCCATGGTATTTTTTCTTAAATTTTAAGAACTCCAGTAAAAATTTATTTGTGTATAAGGCTGGCAGATAGAGTAAGCGTACTGAAAAGAAGTAAAATTGATAAATAATGACATTACGTATATATATATATATATATATATATATGTGTGTGTGTGTGTGTGTATGTGTGTGTGTGTGTGTGTGTGTGTGTGTGTGTGTATAAACCAGTTTGGTTAAATTATTTAGACTTATTATGTCTATTTATTTTAGTTGTAATCCGTTCAGGTCAATGAATTAATTTCTTGGTGGCTGCAGAAAACTGACCAAGAAAAATACCAAAATTTTATATAAAAATTTAGTATTTTTATATAAAATTTTGGTATTAGATTAGGATTTTTTTTAATTAAAATTTTTACTTAGTGTAAAAATTTTTAATTAAAAAAATCCCAATCTTTTTTTAAAAGAAAGTACAAAAGTTACCACCCTTGCATAACTGTAAAAAAAAATTCAATTTGAAACGCTGTAAACGAACTGTGGAAACATTTAAAATTGAATTAAGGGAGCTAATATATAGACAACCACAGACATTTTAACCTACCCCAAACCCAGAAGATGTTTTATATAAGATTGAAAGTACTTGGGAAATAATTATTTGATAATAAATTTTGGTATTTCCTTGTTAAGTTTCTACAGCCAACAAGAAATTAATTCGTTCAATATGACGAGCAAACCAAACATTTGTATATATATATATATATATATATATATATATATATATATATATAGGAAATTTAACGTTTTTTCCCATACCAAATACGCCAACGGCTACCAGAACTCAATTCGTACTTGAAGAGTAGTGCTTAATAGCAGTAGGAGCCGCTGTTTATAAAACTCCCTTTCTCTCGAGATCTCAACCGGATTTCCGGGAGTATATATATATATATATATATATATATATATATATATATATAATATAACAGGTTTTACCAGTTTGCGACTGGAAGGGATAATTTCGAGGAGGATATAAATCCAGGGAGAGCTCAATGTAGACTACAGAGCATTAAATAATATCGATAACGCTATTTCGTCACTTATCGAAAATACCGCAGTCTTTGCTGACAAATTCAGTGTCGCAGACAGAATGGGAAAGACTCATAATAAAAACGAATACCTTCTTCTCAACGACAAAAACCTAAATAATCTCTAATCACGCTTGATCAATCCTTCTAAGCCGGAATTAGTCTTAATTTCTAAGACTATACTAAAAAATAACCCCTAAAAGAGGAAAAACGCAATAACAATATTTGGAAAAACTCTTCGGATATTATAAAATGGTTCGGGAGTATTAAAAATAAAATGAAGTTTAGAATTTGCAAAAAAAACAAAAAAACAAACAAAAACAAAAAACAAAAAAAAACATTAGCATCACTGATGATAAATTCGCAGTTATCTTAAACGCTAGACAATCACTATTAATGTACGTCAACTCTACTTGGGTTAAAAACAAAATGATAATTTCGACGTTCCCATGGTAGCACATGACTCAGCTTATATTGTAGACCTAGTAGTCATCTACATACTGGACACTCTTAGTAGAATTATCGACCCTTAGCTAGTAGACCTTTATAAGGACGACGGCCTGATTTACATTACTAACACCAACGACTCCCTACCCTTTAAATTGATATCTTGTCTAACCTCAAGATAGTCAATTTCTTAGATGTCACCTTTAAACTTTAACCTCTTGAACAACACCTATCCGATATACCAAAAAGCAAACCAAACTCCGATTTACATTAACATGAACTCGAACCACCTATAATTATTGTTATGGGGCCTTACCTATAACTACTGAATGAAGTCTTCCTAACACTATGTATACTACGCTTCTCAAGAGAGACGGACGAATCAAGCCGAGCTTCGTGGGGGGTGGCTAGATACCGAATCGAGTCGAGATTCTCGGCTTGACGGTCAAACTCTCTGCCTCTGAGCAGAGAGGAACCCGGACCAGGCTCCGCCGAAGAGCAGAGTCTCGTTCGGGGAGGTTGACCAACCCGATCCCGTTTATACGGGTTCTACGGGCATTTTTTGGCCGAGCCTACGGGCTCGGGAAACCCACGTTAAACTCGGCCTTGTGTCACATGCAACCCTCGTGGAGGGGTGGCTAGATACCGAATCGAGTCGAGCCGATCGTAATTCACTCCAAACCAGACTGACAGTCATACTAACACCTTCCACATCTTATTATTTTTTCGTATAATATATCTTCGTTATTTTTACTCTTGTGTTCGTGTTATTCTTCCTTGGTCCTCAACTGGACCATAACAATTATAATTATAATTATAACTCCATAATTTAAAAAAAAAATACCTAAACTATAAATACTAGAATAAATAAATTATCGCCAAACAGGAAAATATTTAATGAAAACAAATCGTCTTATGTTAGGACCTTAATAGGAGCAACTTCAAACAAAAACTAGCCTACTATGAACCTCCAGAAAATATTAAATGAAAGAAAACCACAAACAGAAAAAGAAAGGTAATCCACTTTCTATAAACGATCCAGTCTAAATATCGGTAGATACTTCTTAAACTTAGTCGACAAACACTTTAACCAAAACAACCCTCTACAGAGAATCTTTAACAGAAAAAAAAAATCTAAAATCTACTCCTGCACCAGAAACATGCAGAATATTATTAGTACACACAACAGAATATTATTAGTACACACAACAGCCTAAGAAAAGCATCATAAGAAGGCGAAACAGCAAGGGTAAAACCATTTTGTAACTGTAAAACAGGAGTCATTTGCCCAGTCAGAGACACCTGAAATTTGGAAAAACGTGGTGTACCAGGCTACCATTTTCCCGAGAGGAAACATCAGGGACATAAAAACATATATAGGAATATCCGCCGGAAATTGGAAACAAAGGTTATACACCCAACGAAATTCTTTCTCAAATATTAACCTGAGAAACCAAAACGCTCTATCCAAGCAGTTTTGAAAAATTAACGATAATAACCTCACCCCAGTGATAATTAAAGTTTCTGTCTTCTTATTATCGCACACACGCACACACACACACACACACACACACACATATATATATATATATGTATGTATGTATGTATGTATGTGTGTGTCTGTGTGCATGTGTAATCTGGTAAAACATATATCAAACCTGCTAAAATAATCACATAAGCACCCTCGAGTGTATATATGTGCTTGAGTGTTTGCATTTTGATCTAAAAGTTAAAATATATTAAAACACAGGCTTTAATTAAAGGTATTTATGATTTAATTGGCTTTTGCTCATAAGATTTTGGGCATCCGAATCAAATTCATGAATAAATTGTCAAATGTTAATGTTATTTTGTTCATTTACTTTCGACAATCTTAATTGTTTGTTGGGTGCATTACTATCATAAGTGGGGAAAATGGTGATTGGCGTCATAATGGGCTTTTCTCTTTGATTTGAGACTCTATAGTTTTAAACTAAGTGCAAGAGCATTGAGTACAAATTATTACTTGTATTGATGAGGCATGAATATTGATTTATAAAAAAAAAATATTCGGTTAAGAGCTCCGAAACCTGACAGCGATTAAAGGCAATAACAACAACAACAACAACAATAATAATAATAATAATAAGAAGACCACAGTTGTTTTCCCTTGGGTTGAGCTTATGGGAGTTTTGGCCCCTTTAGAGAGTAGAACTCTTCTTTCCTTGTATTGTCTTTGCTTCCATTTTTCGGAGGAACGGCCTCTTCACCTTCCTGACCACTAGGGCGTCCACACACGTGGAAACTGGTCAACATGTGTACGGCCTAGCGAAAGAAAAAAATAATTTCCATTCACTTATCTGCAGACTGTTAAAGGCCATATACCTGGTATGTTATTTCTTTGTTCTCGTTCTGTAAACCTCCTCGTTCCTTTGGGACAATATGGACAATCATTTGTTTTGGGATATATGTAAATCTTTTGAATATATGTACGTAAGTTGTTTGCTTTATTAAATGTTTTGTTTGTAACGCCCGCGTATTTCGTCTTTCTATATTCGTATTCAGTGTTAGTGTATCAATGGCTACGCTAATGCTAATATTAGTATCGGTGTGCTACTAGAAGGCTAAAACACGTTATTCTTCCTAACACAAAAGAGTCGGTTATCTCTATGTGGCAGATACCACCATACTAATAATAATTTCAAAATATGCAACAGTTACGAAAAGGAAACTTCAAGAACTTTGTTCGAGCATCACCCAGAATCGGTTACATAGATAGGACCTGAAACACATCTATGGGACTTTATAATACACACAGACAGAACAACCAATGCTAATCACCTAGCGATCGTGATCAGAGACCACAATAACAAAATAAGCTTTCTTATTGACATAGCAGTCCATGCAGATTGTAATGTATCTTTGAAGATCTTGAAAAAATATCAAAGTATCTTCATCTTGAAATCGAAATCTCAAAAATTTGGCACGTAAGAACATCAACAATTCGAGCTATAGTTAGAGCCTTTAGATTGATTGGAAAAGCTTCCGATAGACTCATTGAAGGGATCCCAGGTAGACCATGCCTTAAGGAAATACAAAAGTTGTACTCACAAGTACAGCAGACATCTTACAAAGGGCTTTATTCAAGTAAAATGTGTGTGATCTTAGGATTTCTTTTAAAAGAATCCCAGTGGAAAATGCCATGATGCCATTTCTGACCTTAGGTCTCTGTTTGGGACACGGAAAGAAATGAGTATACGTAAGAAACCAAAGGAAATAATAATAATAATAATACCTCCTGGTTTTATACGTGCTACCTACATAGGCACTATATATATATATATATATATATATATATATATATATATATATATATATATATATATATATATATAGGAGCGATGGGTAAATTATCGCTATTTTATATTTTAATTTCGTGTATGCGCATTGTTTGTATAAGTAGGATCAGTTGGACATATTTCAGAGTGTTTGGATGCAAATCTGAAGACAGTGCAGAGGATTCGGAAAGAGTTGGATGTGTTTAATGGTGATTTCAATGGTAAGACAGCTCGAAAAACTTAATCTGATTGTTCTGATAAGAAGATAACTCCAGATGTTGTTGGTGAGGGCTACATCAACATGGTCTGCCTTTGGTTAGATAGTGATGACCTGTGACAAGAGAGTTGTTTCTGGAAACCCTGTGTCTAGCAACAATCATCTGCACCATGCCACATAGGCAGAAGAACCGAGTCATGGCTGCCAGACAATTAGTTCGACCACATCACCCCTTAAGTCTGGTCACTTAACTCCCCAGACTTCAATCGCCTTGATAGTTATGCGGGGGCGCTGTTGGGCAAGAGACTAACAATACTCCCTCTAACACCAAGGATGAACTGAAGGCAAGGATTATGGCAGCATTAATCATCTTAAAGAAAGAGACTGTCCAGAAGAGTTGCAGGAGATTCCGAAGTTGTCTGGAGGCCGTGGTTGAATCAAATGGCGATTTTATTAAATAAATTTATACTTTTGTATTTCAAGATATTTTGTTGAAATTTTCGGCAATGTATCTGTTAACATAAGTTGCCAATATTATTTTCATTTTTGCGGATCGTGTATATATATATATATATATATATATATATATATATATATATATAATATATGTGTGTGTATAAAATATTTAATATTACATTATGTATATATTATATATCTATATATATATATAAAATATTTATATTAAAAGGTAATGTAACATCAATTGTCGAAATTATATAACATTTATATAGAATATATATATATATATATATATATATATATATATATATATATATATATATATATATATATATGTATGTATGCAGCTGTGCATAGAAAGAAATGCCATATTCATAAATGAAAAACGTTTAAATATCAAAAGAAACCAAAAGATAATGCTTCTTTATTAATATTTCATATCAGATACTCCAAAGAAATATCTCTTCCTAAAGAAATCCATTTGTAGAAAGATTCTAAACTCAGTAGGAGGCGATAAAATCAAGTCGATCTTCCCAGCCAACAATATCATTTAACAACAACAAGAAATGCACCAAACACAATAGAAATCGTATTATCGCTTTTATTTTGCACAAAAAATGAACTCTAATATCGTGACTAAATGCAAAGTGGTAATGAATTTGGAATAAAAGTTAAGGAAAAAAATAGAAACCGTCGTAATATAGCAATTCAATGCAAAACATTTACATATAATGAAAGAAAATTGCACAAACGGAATAAGAAAATAGTTTCTGTATTAATAATATACACACATCAAGATAGATAAAAATGTTAAGTAACCGAACTGATTTCAACTCGGGACATATTTCAACTAGGAACTAATTTCAACAGGATTTAAAAATCAAAGTTATCAATTTCCGTGAATTTCTAAACAAAATGCAATGAATTGGTGTTAATTTTTTTTTAATTTAGTATTAAAAAATCTTTAGTAGATAAGAGAATTCAGAATTCATCTTTTCTGCAAATTTCGTTCTTTTTTGTTGCAAATAAATAAAGTGGTACTTTTTTATTTACTTTTATTCATTTAAATCTGAACCAATAAAAATGCAATGTTCTTTGTAGCAAGAACAGTAGATTGCTTATTTTTTTTTGTTGTAAAAAACTCCCTTCAAAAGAAGCCGTTTAGTTCCGAGGTGAAATTAGTTCCGAGTTGAAATTAATTCTGAACCCCCACTATTTTTTCTTAAGCTTGCTTTATTGCGGCGCTGTCGGTAAATGAGAGTTAATCTTACTCTAAAGCTTAATAGCTTTAACATCCTAGTTAGCTTCGAATAAAAAATGAGGACTCGAAACTGAAAAAATAGCACTTGTGAGAAATATGCCACTGCTAAACTGGTTCCCAATTAAAACTAATACTATTTAAGTCATGCACAAGGCCATGTGCATTTGGCATCCATTGAGTTAAAAAAACAAAACAAAAAAAACTCTCTTCACTTGAAACTGTCAAGAGTCTGAAATGCTAACTCCTTTTCCGTCCTCTTTTCCACTTGTTTGTTTTCACAGCTTATCAACCCGTTGTGTGTGTTATTTGAAATCAAAACATTCTTTGGATTGCAACAATAATTATTTTTTTGTTTGCGAGTGAATAATACATTAACAATTTCTTGAGAATTACAATGATTTTCCCAGATACAAGTCGTACTGTTTGTCACAAAGCTGGAGGAGCATATGCCAATAAAAACTGGACAATTTCATCAAGAGCGAAAAGTAAAAATACAAAAAATGGTTTGAGGCCACTTGTTTCAACTGACAAAAATTGAGATTCTCATGGATCTATAATGCAGTGAATGATAAAAAGTGAAGTGAAAAGGTAGAAATAGAAAAAAAAATCCCCAAGATACCTTTTATATTTTCGACTTAAGCAGAATTAGTCCTCCTCTATGACAATGAATGCTGGACAATCTTAGTACAAATGAAAACGTGTCTTGAGGTAACAAAAATGTGATTCTGCAGAAGGATACTAAGAATAATAATCTAAGGAAAATGGAAACAAAAATTAAAGAAAAAAAAAAGCACTTAGAATCAGAAAGAGATATTTGAAATTTATTAGATGCATAATGAAAAAAATGCTTGGAAAATTTGATACTCACAAGACCTACTGAAAAAAGACAGATAGAATGAGTAAGTCAACTACATAGCGAGCACGTTTAAATGGATGACAGAAAAAGTATTTTGAGAAAGAATAAAAAGACAAACACTTTTGAGGTCGGAAAAGGAAGTTATGGAGAACCACGTTCTAAAGGGATTACATCACATTGAAGAAGAATATGTAAATAATGTCTACAGAAATGTACACCGAATTCATTGATTTCCCATCTTTATTTCTGCTTGTCATTGCTAAACGCATCTCAATAAGTGTTTTTCTTTTGCTTTTTTTTTCTTACCTTTTATTGGACACGCGCGACAATGTTTGACCAGCAATAAAAAAGACTCTACAATACAAACACATGTTGCGCACACTTGAGAACTAGGAAGAAGAGAGGACTGTTTACCGGTGGTATGACAAGTAACTCGGGAATTATGATTGGTCATTGTGGAGTTGAATCATGAAAATATGATTCAGTCAAGAAATATAAAAAAATACGGCTAGGTCAATCGCAGGTTTAAGATGAAAGAAAAATCTGGATTACTTTATTCTCAGAGTAGATAAATAAAGAAATCTTAGCTTGAATCATTAATACTAACCATGGCGTTGTTTTTGGAGAGTGGACAAGTTAGAAACTTTGCTTTCTGACCACAAATTTCAGCTTGAATGCGGGACCAGTATTAGAATATCCAGCGATTGGCCGGAATACATCGTTGACCTGGTATTCTGACAGTGGTGGATTGCCTTTTCATTGAAGTGAAAAAGATAGTCAATTCGAGAGGCCCGCTAGAATTTTGAAGGCTGGCTAAGACCATACACAGAAGGACTCTAAGCCAACGAAAGACATGTGTTCCTGTGACGTGATTCCTCTCGCTGCCTCATAGGATCTAAGATGCCAAGTCTTCCCTCCTTTCTAAAAAAAACGAATAAGAAAAACAATCGTCATTTTCGTTAATACTATTAGGGACCCAGAGACATTAGGGAACGCAACGAGGTAATCTGCGCGCTTTATCTTAGAGAGTGCATGAAACCCATACCAAGGCTTAAGCCTTTTGAGTAAAATTGAGTAGATGGAACCGTTAAGTAGCCGTCGTTGGTTGTGCTAGCATGAAGAACAAGTCATCGTAACCGGACATATGAACGTACTGACCTTTGAGCACGTCTGCAGTCTCTTCTGGAAGCTGTAACATGGGCTGCTCAATATAGTTGGAGTATCAACCAGAGGTTGGATCTGTGGGTTGAGCAGTAGGGCAGGTCGATTTTGGAACTGATTGGCCTCAATGAGCAAGTTGGGGTTTTACATGATAGTTAATGAGACAGAATATTTTTTTCCAAATTGGGATCATTTACAAGTTTAAATATTAAATTTATGTCCAAAAACCTTAGCGTTGGAATTTCATTCCGACGATCACTAAAAGTCTTATAGGAAAGCTTTATAAATTTTATATGGACAAGATGCATGTCCCAAACACATTATTACTAAATGATTGTGACATCAATTAAGACCTTTATTCACTTCAAAAGGAAATTACACTTAACAATAACTATAGTTATGTTATGTACACTTTTATTTATTTTTTGTTTTTATTAATGACAAAAATGAGCTAACAAATGATCTAATAAATCTTATTCATTGAACACCATTTTGGGGGCACCTCGACGTGGTGTATTGGTTAGCAAGCTTATCTCGCTAGAACTGTTACAAGTGAGTAGTGAGTTCAATCCCCACCGGGTGCCTCATGCTATCGGCCTTGTGTTACATCTAAGCTGTGTTTAGAAAATCATTTGAATAGCCTTTTTGTAATTATTTAAAGTTTTTATAAAGATATGTGGGAAAGATAACGGTTTATTATAGACTTTTTTATTTATTGTTTTTATTTATCGAATACAGTAAAAAATGCATATTTTGCTTGTGAGGATTCATAATTGGAATTCTGGGTTCATTAAGTGTATCTAATACAAATTATATCAACTTTATTTGGATTTATTCCTGGAATAGTAAAATTTTGAAGTCAGTTTTTAAGCAAAAAAACCTGCGGAAATTACGTATTTCTGTACATATTTTCAGCCGAATTTTAAAGCTAAATGCTCAAAAACTATTGAAAGTTGGTAATGTGGCCATTTGATGGTCGCACTTATGACATCAAACTCAAGCTTTGACACTGAGTACAATGTAGATTTTCTAAAGAAAGTGAACAATAAGCAAAATTGAGAAGGCGTCTTTAATAGGATTTGGCTATCTGCCCTGTAAGAAACGAGTCCACTAGTATATATTTACAATCAGTTTTGTATTTTCTAAATTTTATTTTTTATTTAAACCAGGGTTTACAGCGAGCGTTAATGAGTTAAGACGAGAGAATGAATGATGAGGATTTTAAGTTGAAGTCAATTGGACGGAAAGCAATAGGTTATACCTCACAAATGCGACGAGATTATGCCTAATCTAGTACAAATGTATATTGGCCTTTATGCCTAATGGGCTGAAGTATTAACTTTGCTACCAGTTTCACTCTCTCTATATTCCTTAGTGAATCTTGGAATTAACGATAAACTTCATAGAGTATCAATGCAAATGTTTGAGGGATGGAATCCTCAGAATTATTCTTTTGCAGGTGAATTATTTGCGAATTTTATAAATGGAAGAGATTATCATCCACCGACAGGATATAACTTTTCCCAGCTAGAACAAGAGAGAAACTAATCATTAATTTGACTTTATTGTGATGAAATTAGCCGTATCTAATGTTTCTAATAATTATATGTCGTGAAACATTTTAAGTAATTCGCCAGAGGTTATAGCACTTAAATCTGAGTTATTTTAATGATATATTTCTTGCAAATAGATGAAACTCCTTCTAAGTTCTATTTATTTTGTCTAAGCTAATCTTAATTCATTAATGTCAAGGAAGCGAAAAGAAGAAAAATAAAATTTCCTTAATAATTTCTCGTCATATATTCCGAGGAGTTATATGTACAAATTAGAAATGCCCTGTTCCAATCGATTAAGAAATATATCGCTTTTTCATTTATTTGAATAAACTAAAAACCAGGGAACTCCGAAAAAAAAAGGTCTCGCATTTTTCTACACTTTTATTCAGATGAATACATCGCATTATTAATTAGGTAACAAAGTTTTTTCTCTAGCATTCGTATAGTGATTTCTAAGCGTAACTTAGGTGTGGCACAAGGTCAAAAGGATGGGGCACCGATGGAACCCTAGGGTTTATATGAACTGGAGACAATTTACAGTTAAACTCTGTTTACTGTAATAAAAATGTATTCAGGATATGTATCGTTGAAATTTTAAGTCATTTCACCCCAAGCAGGCCAATAAAGCCACTACGAAGCAAGGGGCTACGGAGTGTGAGACAATCTATAAAATTCTGTGATTTCCGTTAGGCCGGCCGTTCGTCCCTAGCACCCTCTAAAATAGCCATAGTTTGACCGATCGAAACCAAATTTTGGTAGGGATGCAAACAGATAAGAGGGTACAAAGTACAGTTGGTTTTACTAGAGTGCGAGGTTTAGTACAATAAATTTTAATTTTTTGTTGGGGGTGAATTTAAAAACAATTAAATGATTAAAATAACAAATAATTATTTAATAAAAAAACAATATTGTTTTTTGCATAACTTTGAAGTTATACATACATACATATATATATATATATATATATATATATATATATTTTTACAGGGTGTCCATAAAGTTCGTGTGCACTTTAAAAAATTTATAACTTGATTTGTATTTGCGATAGAAATAATTTGTAAAAAGGATTAGAAAGAAGTAAATCTATATTTTTTAAGGTTTTATTGAAATTTTATTTAAGTTTCCACATGTCCTCCATCATTAGGAATACAAAGGGTAATACAATTAATTTTGCTGTTCACGGAAAATATTTGCCAACTGATTTACAGTAACCCCTGAAATCACATTAGTTATTTTAGCTATACTTAAAACTAGGTACATTAAACTTTATAACAGGGGTGCAATCCGCGTACGCACGTAAAAATAGGTGGAATTCCTGCGCGATTCCACAAGTTCAATACCCGGTTAAGGTCGTGGAGAACTTTCGGAGGGAAATTAACATCCATTAAACATGGTACTTGTAACTAGAACAGTCTACTCCAGTGAGCGAAATAAAGGGTTCAGTTCGACATTCCAAGCATCTGTAGAAGGCCGGAGCGTACAATGGCCGAAACGTTGTAATAAATATGGCGACAAAGATGAGGACAATAGCCCGAATAATGTAAATAATATACATAATACCTCATCTCAGAAATATAGACAGGTTTTTATCAAGTATCTCTAAATATATACTAGTAGCTCCAGACCAGTTGTGGCAGCAATATCCATTATATATATATATAATATAGATTCTGGAAAACATGCCTCGCAAGGTATAGTGAACCAACTTTCTTTGCTGCAAACTTAGGACTTGATACAATATACTGTCTTCACTTTATGTCATCTGAGAACGTTAGTCGGAGGTTAGCATCAGCCAATCTCATGGAAGGTAAAAGGCTTCTCTCAGATGATTAAAAGAGATCAGTTTCATTTTTGAGACGTTAAAATTTTTGCCCCATTAAGAACAGATTGTAGGTCATTTTTTAAATCAGCTGCCAATTTGACCTTATCGAATAGAGAAGATGTACTGGTAAGACAAGAATAAATAGTTGTCTCATCAGTATAGGTAACGCGTTGAGAATTGATGGCATCAAGAAGCGAGCCCTGGGGAAAACTTGCATTTATACAAAAAGATCAATATTAGTCCAAACGCGTTGCAAGAGACAGATAAAATCGAAAATGGAGTACTGCTGCCATATCTGGGCTGGAGTTGTTCTGTTGTTATTTTTTCAGTCTTAGATAGAATCCAAACACCTCTACGCGGCCTTGTGGGTGATGGATTATGTTCCACCGCACAACTTCTTTCCCAGAGAAGCCACGTTGCAAGTCATTCGCTAATCTATCCCTATTTCCAACGAAAATGTTCACACGAGTAACATTCCTTCTTTCTACCGACTCTAAATCTCACAGCTAAGACCTGCCACTCGGGATTTACTGAGGTGAACCAACCTCATTCCACTTAAAGAGCTTCTTTTGTGGAAACGAAACCCAAGCGTATTTCCTGAACCTAACAATCTTAACCTGCTCAAGTCTAGGGTAAACCGTTAACTTTCTCACATATCCTTATACACTGCACACTTTATTTACTCTTACCATTCCCACAGCAATCTCCTTCAATAACCCTCTACCTTGAGGGGCTCTTGTGGCTTTCATGGAGTCGAGATTAGTAAAGAAACACACAAAGAAATGGCACCAGCGTAAACGTGTGGGTACTAATATACTAATGGTATTGTTTTGCCTTTAAAGAGTTTTTGAAATTAATTTTAAAGGCAATGTTTCGCTAGTTATACATAGATTTATTTAATCTAAAACATTTTTCAGTGACATCTTTGACCAAACCTACATTCATCACTAGTAAAAGTAGTTATCATTGCCTTTGTAAAACTAAATACAGTGGAATTGATTCCTGATATTGAACAAAGACGATCATCGCAATTATCTCTTCGTATTCCATCTATTCAGAGAGCTTCTTTTGAGAACTGTCCTTTTATTGAACAGAATTTCGAAATGATATTTCTTCGATCACCGTAATCTCATCTTCTTTATGTCTCGAGTTAACTTCTATCTGACGTACCTTCGTGTCCTGGGTAAGACGATAGACTACATCCAACAACAAGGCATCTGATCAAGACGGTTTGAGGAGCGCGGAACCCCCATTTAATTGCTGGTGTTCCCAGGTCCATCCTAACCCGAAGTGGTAGCACATGTTAGGGTCCCAGCTTTGGGCAAATAGTTAACCCTCAAACTGGGGTCAAAACACTATTAAAGTGTAAAAATAGGTTTTAATACCAGCAATACATTTTTGTAAAAAATTATTACAAGCAATGCCGAAAAAATATTACCAGCAATATTTTTTGAAAAAAATATTACCAACAATGCATTTTTGAAGAAAAAATATTAGCAGCATTGTCGGCATTATATAACCCATTGAGTTGATATGCCGTAAAGCAAACCAAACCAAACCTACCTGTCTTCCCAAAACGCACCCCTTACTTCCTTCTTGCACACACTTACAACAGCCTTATTCAGTAACTCTTTAACTTCAGTGGCTCTTGGGTCTTTTATTAGGTGAGAAATAGTTAAAGAAATTCTTGAGGACTAAAGAAAGTTCTGGGACAAGTTTTTGATGACAAAATATGTTCAGACAGTTTGCTAGCCGAAGTTCAAGCTTTTGCACATTTTTGGGTGTGTATTTGTGTGGGGTATATGTGTGTGTATTTGGGTGGGGTATATGTGTGTGTATCTGTGTGGGGTATATGTGTGTGTATTTGGGTGGGGTATATGTGCGTGTATCTGTGTGGGGTATATGTGTGTGTATTTGTGTGGGGTATATGTGCGTGTATCTGTGTGGGGTATATGTGTGTGTATTTGGGTGGGGTATATGTGCGTGTATTTGTGTGAGGTATATGTGTACAGTTATTTTTTACGCCTTATCAACCCTTCGTTGATTATTTAAAGCTGATAAATATTTTGGAATAGCACGAACATTTTTTTATGTACTTGAGAAATGCATATTACATTAACAATTTTTGAGAATAATTTTTCACACACAAGCGCTTACTATTTAACCCGTAGCTGGGAGTAGATGCATTCATATCTTGTCCATGGATATTTGTGCTTAATTGAATGTAACAAATCCAACTGGAAGTCGATCTCGGCGCACCGATTTCTCATTTCGACCCACTATTCATTACACCACCTGCACATCCTCTGTGTACATTCCTGATTGTTCCAACAAGGAGGGTGCGACGTTAAATCCAGTGAATTTCAGACTGGCCTCTTTCATTTTTATTCTGGCTTAACCTCTTGGTAATCAAAGCAACAAAATTTTTTTTCTATGCTTGCAATAGGGCTGATTAATATGTATTCGCAGTTTGTCTAATGTATAAATTGTTTTTGTCTGGATTTTTTGCACGAGAAGTTATCACTATTTACGCTTTTTATATTCAGACTATTCTCTTTTTTGTTGTTTTTATCACAACGTTTCAGCCGTTATGACCTTCAGCCTTCCTCAGGTGTATATCAATCTGGGTAGCCTACCGGAATTTCTGAACTGAATCCTTTATTTAATCAACAGAGATAGACTCTTCTCATTCTACTGATCATGTCAAGAGATTTCATTTAGTCCTTATTTTATTTAACACTGTTCACACTGCCCGACCCAGGGATTGAACTCACAACCACTATGTCATCACGTTCACAAAACAACGCTTTTACCCGTAAGACAATTTGTCCAGTAAACTAAGAGCTTAAAACCTAACCTTCACTGCTGATTAGGTTGCCGCTGTTGTTTTTGCTGTAAATACTGCTGCTGGCTGTCATGTTTTAACTGCTGCTTCTGCCTCTGTGGTTGAAGACTTGGTGTCATTTCTCCTTTTTGTTTGTAAGCAGTTCCTATATTGTATTGATTTATAGGCTGGGTCTACTGTAGAGGTCCTCATAGCCTGCCATATGTGCTGATTCCTTCAGCTTTTCTAACTCTTTAGTGTTCTTACCTGTCCAATATTTTCACCTCATTTCACAGGGGCCCATGCCCATCTCTTTCCCTCCCTACATGATAAACCATGCCCGATTTCATCGTTTCATCTCTCACTATGGCTTTTTGATTTCTACTTCATGTTAAATGATGATTGGAAAAGATTCAGAAGATCTACTGTCCCAATATAACGAGGACAATATTTAGAAACAGCTCCATTCTACGAAGACCCTGTGTTAGGCTTTACTTGACAAAGTTCGTTGCAGTTGTCGCAGAGAATATAAAGGTGAAAAAATCTGCCCCTTAAAAGTAAGTCTGAAGAAACACATTTACATAAAATGGCCTAGTGGGTAAATGCATTGCTTTGTGAATTTGATGACATAGTGGTTGTGAGTTTAATCTCTGGGTCGGGCAGTATGTATTTGCATTCAGTGTAAACCGGCGAGAAGTAACTGAACAGTCAATCAGTCACTTATTTGCCATCCGTGATACATGCTTAGGCGGTCATGTATCGAAAGATACATGACTGATGAGGCAGATCTTTCCCCTGCGCTCGACCAGTTGCCATCCATGGCTAGAAAACCCGATCTGTCCTACTATTTACCCATAGATGGGGGGAGAAGAAGAATAGTCATACCTATCCGAAGGGTAATAGCACGTAAGTGAATGCAATGGATTCAACTGAAATTCGAACTCGGCTCTCTGATTCCTCAATCCGAGCTGCTATCCATTACTCCACAGTGCAAAATAAAATAAGAACCAGACGATATCCCTAGATATTAACAGTGGAACTGTCTACCCCGGTAGATTAAATAGAGGGTCAGAATTCCCTGTACGTTATCCAGATCGATATACATCTGAGGAAGACACAACGGTCGAAACGTAGTGATAAAAACAGCAAAGATACGGACAATAGTCCGAATATAAATAGTGTAAATATTATATTAAATGTGTTTTTTTAAAATATCTCTCTTATTTTGCACCTTAAGTCTTCTGGCTGTTGGCATCCTATTGTTGAAATAAAGAAATACTAACCTAAATTAGCTTGTAAATGTATGAATAGTCAAATTAGTTTATTATCCTTTGCGACGTATTTTTAGTAAGAATATTTTGCGCAGCTGTATACAGTAAATAAAGAAATAAAAAAGACGATTTTGTTTAGTGTCTGACATGTTGTTCCGCCATTGGCCTTGCGGGACTCGTAGCCTGCATCAAATGCATTTGCATTATCAAATTACTCTAAATGCTTGCAATAAAAATACAAACAACAAAACAGTAGTAGACAGAAAGGGTTCAGCGAATCTTATTGATGTCAATCAAAATTTTTTTTCACGACTAACAGAATTTGAAGTGTCCTGTAAGTAATCATTATAGTGAATTGCATATTTTACGTCGATGTTTATTAACCCTTTTTTCCCGCGCTTACACCGGTTACACCAACAACTAATAATAATAATAATAATAATAAAGCTGTTTGAAGAAAATTTCCGTTCTATATTCATCTGTGATTTTGCAGATGGCTCAGCGATCTGGCTCCGTTGGGGCAGTGTCTGGGACAGTGCGAGCAACGGAATTAAGTTGTTAGATAGCTGCCTGTGTCCCTGTGGGCTATGTGTTGATCTTTGACCACTTGAATTCTTGAAATCTTTACAGGTTGTCTCGTTATGATTCCCGATTTTCGGCATATTCTTCTTGGTCATGCGCACTTCGACGTCGTGCAATCGTTAGCAAGCTTGTTAAATCAGTTCAGACGAAACAGTGAGTTCTATCCTTACTGGGTGCTACGTAAATCCGACCTAGGATACGCTTAGAAAACCATCATTTGGTCGCACTATTGTCTCGCTATATCACCTACGACTGAATAGTGAGTTCAATCCTCACTGGGTGGCCCATATTCTTGGCCTAGAGCCACATCTAAGAGACATTTAGGAAATCATTTTGGCGTAATTGAGCTCTTTCAACGCGGTACGTTTTTATCAGGTAATTCGTATAACCGTTACATTGAGACTGCTACACTGCAGGATGTACCAGAGAAATGTCATCGTATTGCTTAATGAAGGGGCCGGCAAACCTTTGCTAATGGTGTAATGAAATAACCAGCCCCCCCCGAATGATTACACTATAGGTAGTAAGTACCTATAAAGTCTACTGTCTACGAGAGACTTCGCGAGGAAGTGTGAGCGAGACGACG
This sequence comes from Acanthosepion pharaonis, assembly GCA_903632075.3. Taxonomy (NCBI): domain Eukaryota; kingdom Metazoa; phylum Mollusca; class Cephalopoda; order Sepiida; family Sepiidae; genus Acanthosepion; species Acanthosepion pharaonis. The sequence continues at coordinate 620,622 of CAHIKZ030000102.1, read as the reverse complement.
CAAGCACATCCGACCTTCCAATTAGTGGTACTCACTACTAGATTGACCTGTGTGTATAACTGTACCGTATTTCATATTGTACTTGTGTACAATAAACCTTTCTTCTAGTATCCACCTCGAGTTATGTGTTTATTCTCTTAGCACAGCATATACCAGCTAACAATATGCCGACTTAGGGTTTTAAAATCATTCAGTGTTCCAACAGCATACATATTTTTACCTGTTCTACAATATCTCTATCTATAAATGTCAGGCTGTGTGTGTGTGGGTGCATAACGAATGCACAGCCGCAATTTTCGACGGATTTGCACCAAAATTTACCTGCACATGCTCCAAGTTAGCGGGAAGGCCAAGACCGACTTTGCATTTCCCAACTCCCATCGATAGTGGAAATAATCGATTTTTTCATGCTTCTACGACAGTTTTCATGTAGTTTGCGGCCATTTTCTACTGGCCAGAGTGAGAGCCTATAGCAGGCTGCCACGAATAGGCAGGAAGATTCTATTGGCCAGCGGGAGAGCCAACAGCTGACTGACTTTTTTTTTTTTTAAAGCTGATCGTTTTGTGTTCATTTTCTTTAGTTCTTTTTTCGTAACAGATTTAATGTTTAGTATAGAGCTTAGAAAAAAATTCGCAGTGTGAGATAGGCAAGAAGTAAGGCATGTAGCAACATCAACACGGGAAAAGGGCACTCCTTTAAAGGCAAGGAAGTGCAAAAATATTTTAAGTCAAGTGATAACGATTGCTGTATGAGTCGTACGATTTTTGAATCAAGCACGGGCAACGCCGGGTCATGCTGCTAGTATTTTATACAGTAATATATAGTATATATACTTTAGTATATATTAAAATTGAAACAGTTAAATACATTCTTTGCGTTGTAGTAATTATTGTCTCGGACTTTGTGATGTTATTTGCGGCTGCGTGCTTTTGGAAATTGCTTGGCGTATCCACGTGTGAAATACGTGCCGTAGATCGCCGATCCAGGGGGTTCCAGAATTAACAATTTATTTAAGTGAAATCGGACAATTTAAAAAAAAAAAACTGACTTTTATTTCTGTTCATGTTTAACAAGGTGATTTTCTAAGTGTAGCTTATATGTGGGACAAGGTCGAAAGTAAAGAGCACCCAGTCAGGATCGAACTCATTACTTAGTCGTAATACGTTCTCGCGAGAAAAGTTTACTAACCATTACACCACTTCGAGGTGACTTGCTCATGTTTAATATGTGTTAGCAGTGTATAAATTTCTAAGGTTATTTTAATTCCCTTTCAGAACCCGATTAATATTAAGTACACAAGAACGCAGATTTGTTGATCCCCTCCAGTGGATTTATTGCATAGAGTTCCATAAAAACAAAAGTTTATCGCCAAAGGTCCAATAGTTTAGATGATCTTAAATGTTCAGGAAACGGTTCAGGAGAGAAACCTGAAATCCTTGTTCTGCTACAAAATGTGTTTCGCAACATAAACAATAGATTTGAAATTTGCAGGTTTACAGAGCACAAGTGGAAATAACATTTTGACTTTGTTTAGTATCATAATTAGTTAATTTTCAGTTTGGATTCATTCGTGTCTTTGGCGGCAGCCATTACAGTCGTTGTTTGCATAACTTCGCTGCGGAAAACTAAACGCGGAACACTACAAAAAGGTGAACACGGAATCTTTCTTCTCTAAATTTGTTTCAGTTACTGCGCACGAGAACTATTTACGTAGACACATTCAGTTTGCGCAATGATACCTACACTGATAGCTATTCTGCAGCGAATGTATGCAAACAACGCCAGTAATGGCTGCCCTCGACGCGAATGAGTCCGAATTTCACTGTGGATAATTCCAAAACGGTAGATTTTATCAAATTTAACAAACCAGATGCGAATGAAGTATGTACAATTGCACATAAATATAAGTATTCTGAAAAGTTTTATAAATATTCTAGAGAGTTTTAATGCAAACTGAGCGCGGGTGTTACACTGAAAATTAACCTCATAATTAAGTAATAAACATAAAATTGCCCGATTTCATTGAAATAGAAAGTCAGTCCTGGGACAACCTCTCTACATACAATTCTTAACGTTCTAAATAATCATTATTTCATATTCAGTTAAAAGTTACTCAAGTTATCATGTGATATCTCCTTTCAAAAATTTATTATAAAATGTTAACATTTATTTTCTTTATAATTAATTTACATCGCTATCAACAAAGATTTAAAAAAAAATATATTTTGCTTAGTCATTGGAAGACTTCGACGCTAAATGCGTACGTCAATTCTGAAACATTATCATTGTTTGAGGATTCTTCGGGAAAGAGTTGTTCTGCGAAATATACACTGTGGGTTACTTCACTTGACTCCGCCAGAAGCGCTCGTTAGAGGGCGCCTTTTAAGTCTATAGAAAACGCAATTATATTCTCTCTCTCTCTTCCCGTTTTTAACTCTTGCTTTCAAATGTAGTCGCACGTGGGTAAAGTGTACCCCACTGGAACTGTAGGGGACACTTTACCTGTTCTGCAGCTGCTATTTCCCTTTGGAACTAATTGTAGCTATAATCGGTATTAATTTAATTCATCCCATAATTTCTGTTTAAATATTTTTGTTTGGCTCTTGGGAAACGGCCCCATGTTTTCAGAAACTATTTTTTTAATCATTTAACCCCTAGCAATTGAGTGAAGCCACCAAAACTCAAAGGGTTACTGTGCGTGAAAGAATAATAACAGAAACATTTTTTATGGAAAGAAAATAATAAAAAGAAGAAGAATCAAGAAGACCGTAGATAATGATTAACATTGCATTGACATCTTTTTTAGAGTTCCACAAGCGTGGCATGCGAGAAAAGAAACTTATCAAATAAAACTTGACCTTTTTACCAATGCATTTATAGTACTTACTGTCATAAAGTCTAGGTACCATGTCGGAAAGTGATATTTATTCTGTTTAATACAGAAATGTGGCACAAGGCCGAAAAGGGGATTGGGGAAAGGACGGTCTTCTTCTGTCTTAACTATAACTTAGCTAGCCGAAAACACTGACCCAATCGTACGAAACAATATTCCTTACACCAAAACAACACATTCATTCGTACCTTTCTTACTACAACCACCATAATACCACTTTGTCTCTATGAGAATACTAACTAGTCCCCATATTTACAATTCGTTGTCTGTGGGGGGAAGGGAATAAAACAACAATTCTAAAAGTATTGAGTATTTACAATATGCATACAAAAAACTATTTACAAGCAACTAAAGAAAAATAAGATTAGTAATAAAACCCCCCACAATTACTAAATGTGACAGAAACATCACTTCACTGGCCGAAATCAATGCGGGACTATAATAGTATAAACCATTCATTCATCCCAATCACTCACACTGACATGCACTCATTCAGACACAACAACAAATACGAAAAAAACACTCACGCGAAAACGAAAGGCGCCCCGCATCCACCAGCGAACTGACATCACTGACCACCTAACGAGGGAGGGGATGGGGAATTAAACTTAAAGGAAAAAAAATAGGGACAGAAATAAAAGGGGGCCATGTCGGAAAGTTCATCCGAACAATTACCATGAAGGTATATAAATATACGAGAAAAGCCACAGTGAAGCTACATTACGGCGGTGGGAAAGTGACAGAGGCCTAGCTGTCAGGACATTGTCGAACAATCACGTGGTCAAGATAAACACTCAGTTGTGGAGCAAGCTGAGTGAATACTCATTCAACATTGAGAAAGAGAGCTATTTATGGTGCAATGGAGCATCTCATTATGCTAAAGTGGGATAGTCCATTGCTTGGGCTGTGATTGGCTGAGTAGAAGTATTTCTATATAAATACCAGCTTGATTTCTCAGTTAGTTTGCAGGGTTTGTATTAAGTTACAACCTGCTTTATTTTTGTCTGCCAGCTGGACGCTAGCTGGGACTCTTACGCCGGTAAGTGTTGTTTATTGTATTGTTATTCTACATCTCCTTCACCCCCCCCCCATCGCGTGTGGGTAGTGGCCTTTGGGGAGGGATTTGTTCCTTTAAACCTGGCTGGTTGTGTGGAAGTAGTCTGGGACTCTTACGCCGGTAAGTGTTGTTTATTGTATTGTTATTCTACAGACATGATCAATAACATTAATAGTCATTTTTGAATTTCATCAAGAATCTCTATATAGCAAGAGTATTAAACCATATGCTTCAACAATATTTAAAGTATGGACGAATAGTCGACTTATACATATATAAAATAGATTCTGGAGAGAAACATTGTCTAGAACAACACAGTGAACAACGTTTCTTAATAGCAAAACTTGCAATGGATTCAATGTAATTTTTCCTCTTCATTTCGGTCGAGAATATTAGCTTGTGAAGGCGGAAGGAATAAACACCTTGAGAGGTTAACACCAGTTGTGCTGAGAGTAGGAAGACATGGGTCTCTCAGATGAGTATAACCTTTATTAGGCTTCATTTCTCAAGTAAGGTCATTATGTTTATCTTTCTATACTTTTTTCAGTTTCTAGGGACATCCAGGAAATGATAACCTTCCATACTTGTAAAATATTAGCGAAAGGAAACATTTATAATACTTACACTATTTACATTAATATCATTCGGCCTGATGTCCTTATCTTTATTGCCATATTCACGACGTTTCGGCCGTTGTACGCTGTGACATTCTTCAGGTGATATAGGTTGGAATTTCGAAACGCAACCTTTATTTAGATTGTTCTAATTGCCTTTTTAGGATATCTCAGTTTCAGTTAATTCCCTTTAGTAGCTCATGTCCTGAAGTTTCTATTCCCTCTGTTGTGGTCGGATATTGAACTCACAACGCTTTTTATTCACTGAGCATGGCGCGAGAAATTGGAACAATTTACCCCATGAACTAAATAAAGTGTTCGGTTCGAGATTCCATCGTATATTACCTGAGGAATGTTGGCGTTACAATACCTTATCTCAGAAATATAAAGAGATGTTGGAACATTTATACGTTTGGTCATATTATGTCGCGTTCCTTTTCGCGTTTTATATGCCCTTAGCGTTATTATAATGAAATGATTTTATCTGGTAGTCTTTTTGATTTCCTTAAAGTATTCTCAAACATTTTTCAATGCTTACGGAAAAATGTCTCATTTTTTTTAAATCACTGATTTATGATGTTATTTTATTATTGTTTTCTTTGTTTGATCACTGTAATCTGCATTTTGTAGCTAAGCAACTGTACCCTTTTCAATTCCCTTCTCCTTCTTTCCTCTTGATATGGAATCTGATAACAGGCTTCATGTACTGCAATTAGCTTCTAAGTACACATTCCTAACATATCTTATTTACTTACAGAGCGTACGCATGTATTCTTTCCTAAAATTAGATTTCTACTTAATTTTATTTCCACAGACTGTTAATTCATATTATCATTTTCTAAAACGCGGCCTGATGACTCGGCTTATGTAGTATTTTCAGGAATTCATTTACACTCATTCTCTCTTGAGAAGTTTCAAATGGCTTTTCAGATTTACACGTTTAAATAAAGAACCTTTCATTTCAAGTTTCTATTTTCGGATTGCATTCTGTCTGGGAGAACAAAAACGCTGCCGAGCAAAGATTTGTTTCTTAGATTCACCACCTGACACGCCTACGTTAAAATGTCTTTGTTGTCTGCTCAAATACAGCACTGAATCATGGGACATACAAGAACTGTCGCCTTTTTGCTATACAGCTTTTCTATGACAAAACTCGACCATCTTTTTAAGTGCTGGCTCCTACGAATGTATATTTTTTGGTAAACGCTCTTAACTAAGTGAATTAAACTAGGTATTCAGATATTAACTCATGCAGATGTCTATACGTAGATATTTATGCATCTTTTTATAGTGATATAGTGATAGTATTAGGTTTTATTAAAATCATGTCCGATTTTATAATTCCTGAATTAATGTATTTTAACACTGACCAACTATGCATTACTTCTACAGAGTTACAAGGATATTTACTATAAAGCTATGAAGGTTTCGACGTCAAGAAATCTTTGAATGCATTTCCTGCGTAATCTTTTCAATAGAATATCTTTTGGCTTAATAAAATTGTCAAGTTGCTTGAAAAAGTGGTCGTTAGTAGTCATGTGATAAGAGGAATATGGTGGATGAAGCAAAGTCACGTATTCCAAGTCAGTGAGCTTCTACAGTGTTATCCTTGCAAAATGCCGCTGTTGTGGTGTCCTCCCTCTGAAGAGTCTATGTTGGACTCTTCCGCCTACTATACGATTAGTAGGAGAGAAGGACTTGGGGTGGGGGCAGTTGAATAAATCTGTTCCAGCTGTGCTGGTCAAACTCTCTGCCTCCGAGCAGAGAGGATCTCCAGACGAGGCTATGTTGAAGGGCAGAGTCTCGTCTCGGGAAACAGCTACTCGACCCCATTTTATTTGGGGTTTACGAGGAATGTTTGGCCGAGCCTACGGGCTCCGACCGCCCCACATGAAACTTGGCCTTGTGCCATATCCTACATCGTGAGGAGGCTGGTAAATATCAGCAGTTGAATAGATCTGTTCCAGCTGTGCTGGTCAAACTCTCTGACTCCGGGCAGAGAGGATCCCCAGACGAGGCTATGTCGAAGGGCAGAGTATCGTCTCGGGAAATAGCTCCCCGTCCACGTTGTATACGGGGTCTAGGGGAATTTTTGGCCGATCCTACGGGCTCCGATTATCCCACATTAAACTTGGCCTTGTGCCACATCCTACCACGTGGGAAGGCTGGTAAATATCAACAGTCGAATAGACTGAACGCTGGTCAACTGAGCCACACTCACTAGTCGTGTAATACTCTTCTGTTTTATTTACTGTTTAATGTGCTATAACGCTGTTATTTCTTTAACCATTTACTTGGTCACATAAGTGACCGAGCATTGTCATGGAGCAGAATTAGATCTCATTGATTAACCAGTGTCAGTCGCATTTTGCTTAACTTGATGTGTATTTTATCTAGCAGCTGGTAGCAAATTTCGGTAGTGAAGCTCTGTTTAGGGTCCAGAAAGCCTGTAATGTTTAACTCCAACTAGAGCTCATTAGACAGTCACCATAACATTCTTTTGGTGTAATTTTGGGAAATCAAGATAAGGGAGTATATAAAGTTTTAAGTTATATTCTAAAAAAAAAGAATGGTATAAAACGAAGACGACACTTTAATCCTCATGAATGAGTAATAAAAAAAGTAAAATGTTTAAAATGTCGCCATTTTATATTTCTAATTTCGCGCATGCGCGTTTTTTTTTTTTTTATCAACTGCTCATTATAGTAGGTTCAGTTGTGCACCGTCTTCGACAAAAAGAGCACCATGATGGAATTCACTCCGCCAGAAAATTGGAAATGGTATGCTGTATTGCTTGGCATTCGCACTGGAAGCTCCAATACAAACATTTCAGAGTCTTTGGGAGACACTCTGAGGATACAGTAGAGGATTCGGAAATGGTTCGATGAGTCTAATGATCGTCAAGAAGGTGTTTGGAGTGATCACTAGTGATGGCGACGTTATACCTCCATTCATCTTCCCACAGATTCAACTCTGAGTTTTACATCAAGTGACTTGACGAGGTAGTGCTGCCCTGGGTCAAGAGGGAGGTTGATGGAAGACCCTATGTCCAGAAATAGAACTCTGAACCATAACACACAAACAGAAGAACCAATTCATAGGTGTCAGACAATTTCTGCAACCCCATCACCTCTTACATCTGGCCACCTAAATTCCCAGACTGCAACGCCCCTTGATTATTATTTGTGGGTCGCATTTGAGCAAGAGACCAACAAAATGCCTCGTAACACTGAAGACAAGGATTATGGCAGCTTTCAACAATTTAAACAAGGAGACGACCCAGAAGATTTGAAAGAGATTGCGAAGTCGTTTGGAGACCGTGGTTGAATGTAATTGCGATTATATTGAATAAATTTAATCCTTAGTATTTCAAGATATGTTTGTGTAATTTTGTTAAATATTAGGTTGGTGCAAAAATAATGACGTAATAATGTCGTTTTTTGACGTTAAAAAATACATCAAAAAACATTATTACATCATTATTTTTGCACCAACCTAATATATCCGTTAAAATTAGATGTCTGTGTTATTTTAATTTTTGCGTAATTTAGACGACAATTTATCCCTCGCTCCCTGTATATTTATGCAACTTTTATAATAATATATTAAAGAACAATAAAAGCTGTATTCTAATGTCGGCCATTATTTTTCGAACAACCTAATAGCATTTATTTGGATAATTCATTAATTTCATACAGCCATGTCTCGATGTAAAACTGAAGTAAATGTTAATTTTCTGCAAATATTTTTGAGGTTTACTCAGCATTCACTGAGTGTAAATGGTAATTTTATTTTATTTTTGTGAAAATCATTACTACACATAAAAGGTCCATGGACCAATATTTATTCTTACACCGAGAAAAATGATAATTACCATCAAGTCTGATGGTCGCTGATTCGGTCAATAACGATAGATACCTGCAATTTGAGATTTTTGTGCTAAACATTGATGCTTTACAATGAATGTGGACACAAACGTTGATGAATAATTTTTATTCAAAATATGATCTTCCTTTTCTCTGCCCAAATCCTATATTTTTATCTGATAGAGCTTAATACGAATATTTATCTGATTGTATGTTCGCGTTTCTGTTTAATAATGTATTTTGCTTAAATATGTGGCGTTTTAGATAATTGCAAACTGACGACGACTTCGGGTAAATTATTACTGCAAATACATGCACCGAGTGCAGGTGTTACATTTCCAAAAACATTATTTCAGATAGAACGATCATTTCTCTTAGCTGGTTCTTAAAACTTAAGAAAAAGAAGTTTGATTCACTTTCATCTCAAATTGTTCTTTTTTTTTCTGGGTTTTGTGAAGGAGAATTTTTTTTCGTCATGAAATTGAAAGAATGTAACACAAAAGTATATTGACTCTTTTATCAGTCATTTTCGTATAATCGCCAAATACTGTTTTGAAAATCGTCAAAAGAATGACATTCCTATTTCTATGGCTTGTGAATTTTATTTTGTTAGATTGTTTTATTAATCTTCAACCATTTTTTTTCTAATCGCACCTGTTTCTGATACAATGATAATTGCCGTTGATGTTTTTATTTACGTGAATTGTTTCGTAAAATAAGTTTTCGTTAAATAATATTCGTTTCATCATTATCGGTTTGAAATATTCAAGAAATAAATAAATAAATAATAATAATTATTATTATTATTATTATTATTATTAGTAGTAGTAGTAGTTATAGTAGTAGTAGTGTTTTCTTGTTGTCAACACTTTTCCTCTTGGCCTCCTTCCTTTCCCTCTCTTCATCCTGTACACGTTTTTCTTATTCTGGTATTTAAAATCTTACTCTTTTTATCAGTCCTTTTAATGTTTCATTTCTTTCATCATCCATTTTTCCTTTATTTTTATATACATTTATTTCATTCTTCTAATATATATATATACATATATATATATATATATATCATAATGGAGGGGTCGATACGAGCGTAGCCGAAACCCTTAGGGGCCGTCGATAGATGTGCTAGCACGAAGTCACAAGTCATCGTGGTAGAGGGCTTGAGCGTGCTGGCCTTGTTCTAGTTGTTGTTCCCGCTAGGAAACACGCTCTTTCCCGGAAACAGTAACTATGGGCTGCGCAACAAAGTTGCAGTATAAGCCAAAGATGTTTTTCCATGCGTATTAATTATTTTAGACTCATTCAGTATATCTTATTTTAATATTCTTTTATCCCTGTATACAACCTATATATATATATATATATATATATATATATATATATATATATATATATATATATATATATATATTTAAATTAATTGATTTAAAGTTGATTTGAGTTCCAGTTTCGTCTGAATTTTTAAAAAAAAAAAAAAAATTGTTAACGGTAAAAAAATTTCAACGTCATTTTTTAAAATTAAAGATTTTTTTCTAATACTTTTTATTTAACTACGATTTGAAATATTTTCCTTTTTAATTTTTATTTTACTATATTCTTTTTAAGAACAGTTAAATGTATTAGAATCTATAAATATTATGTAGGATTATTTTAACATTAAGTTTAAGTATGTATATGAGGTTACATTTTTTTTTTTTTTTTTTGTATATGACTATGACAGCAGAAATGGTTACTTAATTTCACTGATTCAGTAAACTTTTCTTTTATATATAAACCTATTATTATAATATTTAACATGTAAGTACTGAGGACATGGGTCATTCAAAAGCTTACATGTTATGGTATTTCATATTAATTTTATTTTACTATAGTTGTTATTTTTGGATTCTTTTTAATTCAGACGACATCCATTCAACTGATGTCAGGTTTCAGTGTAAAATACATCCCTACCCCTTACCAAATTGTAGCTAATAACTGATACAATGATACTGTCATAAGGAAAATCTAGACACCCCTTGTTCAATTTGAGTAGAATATTCTGTAACCATGGAAACGTGATTTTAGCTGTGTCTTTAAAACCCGGTAATTTTTAAAAAGTTACTCCAAAATTCGCTTGAAGATGAAATGGAACTAATGCTTTTTAATTGCAAAAATAAAAATTAGGAGTTTTTAGCTTCTATTTTGAAACATGGTTGGAACTGTGTAGCGAAAATAACCATATTTTAAATCAATTAATTTATAATATTAATGCTCTGTAAATTTACATTGAGCACTATTTTGTAAAATAAAATATCTATAAGAACACCGGATTTTATATCTTACTGTTCTTTCTTTTTTATATATATATATATATATATATATATATATATATATATATATATATATATATATTATAAATTGTTAAATACGACAAAAACAATTACTCGCAACAAGGATGCATTTGATTTCGATGCAGAGGAGAATCTTGACGGATGAGGAACAAAGATGGTTATGGGCATAAAATGTTTATTCCTCATCCGTCGAGATTCTCCTCTGCATCGAAACGAAAATGCATCTTTGTCGTGGGTAATTGTTTTTGTCCGTATGCAACAAATTATAATCAATAATTATTGCTTTCCTCTTGGTATTGCGCCCTACTTTGAATATATATATATATATATATATATATATATATATATATATATATATATATATATACATGATAAGATTAATAATATTATCATTAAACGAAGAAAGAAAATCACAATATTGGTAAACATTTTTTAATCCTATCTAAGCTTTCGACTTACATAAGCATTATCAAAGATGACAATTACATTACAATATATTAAGCAATACACGGACAAAACAATAATGATAGTCTGTTTCTGTTTATATGGATGATTTCTAAGCAACGAAAAACTCATGAATACAAGACGCTGGAAGCCAAAAATCGCACCGGAGCTCATGACGTCACATGGCCACGCGAGAGAGAAAACGAGAAGTATTAAGTATGGGAAGCCATTGCTATAAACAAATGTCTTCTGTTACCAATGATAGGCATTTAATATATATATATATATATATATACACTACACACACACACACACATACACACACACATATATATATATATATATATGTGTGTGTCTGTGTGTGTGTGCGCACGTGGCCGAGTGGTTAGAAATTTCGCGTTCTGATCATGAGACGCGGGTTCGATAGTCACCAAGGTCGATTTGTCAGGAAAAAGACTTCCTTATCTTATCGGATTGGATGGGTCGAGCCTTGGGGGCCGTCGATAGCTGTGCTAGCACGAAGTCACAAGTCATCGTGGCAGAGGGTTTGAGCGTGCTGGCCTTGTTCTAATTGTAGGAAACACGCTCTTTCCTAGAAACTGTAACTATGGCCTGCTCAACATAGTTGCGGTATAACCCATAGAGATTTTTGTATGCGGATTAAATATTTTAGACACATTCAGTTTATCTTATTTTAATATTCTTTTATCCCTGTATACAACTTATTCGAAAATTGCTAAGAAATGCATCTTCTTTTATCCCTGTATACAACTTATTCGAGAATTGCTAAGAATGCAATATTTTAATAAATAATTAAATATATAGATATTGTCAGTTGAAATTGACATATCTTTTTGTTTGGATACTTGCTGCCTTAATACACTTTACACAAACACACACAACACACACACATATTTATATATGAGACAAAGATATATAGTTTTATATTTCAAGTACACTACTGGTGAAATTGTAAGACATGGAAACTTCATCAGACTGGGTTTCTTGACATTGTGGTGACTACACGTGCGCGTGAACGAGAAACGCTGGTAGTTTGAAAATTTTTATAAGGAATTTTTTTGCAATCTAGCCCAATTCATCTATATTCTTCTTCTTTTCATCATCTTTGTTATTAGCTAAGCCACATTGTGATAACAGAAAACCTGTCAAGTATAGTGAAACGTTGTAAGAACCTGGAAGTAAATTTAGTGTGAATGAAATAGCGCTTTCTAGATATTTTCATCTAAGTGAATGATTTTTTCGGTTAATTAGAGTAACATTTTTTCTGTTAAAATTGTAGTCAGTGTCATTACCGTGAACAACCAAGGCGTTTTGTGTGCTGATTTTTAAGACGACTTTTTTGTTCATAAATCCTTTTGTTTAAACTTTTTGAGGTTTTTCCAATATATTCTTTCTGGCAATACTTGCGATATATATATATATATATATATATATATATATATATATATATATATATATATATTTTCACATATAGGCAAAAAAACATTTTATTCATTACAAAGATGCAACTTCGTTTCAGGGCATTTAATTGCACTTCGAATGGTGAGAACCAAAATCATTATGAAAAATTATGTTTATAAGCAAGCCGCATATAAAATGTCACTTCCTTTTTTCCATTTGTTTGAAAAAACAGCAACAAAAAACATAAAGGCAAAAAAGGTGACGGAGAGAAACAATAGTAGCTGTTGATAGCAATTTGGTGAAGGATGGTTCGTATCTTAAAGTAATGGCTTGATCTTAAAATTTCTTTTCGACAACAACGGTCAAGGCTATAGGCACAGCATTTCCAAGCCTTCGAAGATTGAGGGGTGGTGGAGGAAAGGTGAGAATAGGAGATATTAATATGATGAAAGAAGAAGGAGTGAAAAATTCAAACGATACTTATAGTCGTAACTGGGAATATTTTGAGGGGTTATTAAAAAATAAATAAAAACTAAGCCAGATCTGCATTGCATATATTTAGGCTGGATTTATGACTACTACTTTTGTAAAAAATGAAAGTGTTTTGTAAATTAATAAATTAACAAACCATTATGACCAAAATATTAGTTAAACTATAAAAATCAAATCAAAAATCGGACGAAAAAAATAGCTAAAAAAATACTACGTTACTTAAAAATCGAAAACTGAAAAGTGTAAATAAAAATATACAGTATAATAAAAAAATAACAATAAACAAGTAAAATAAATTAATCTAAATTCATCCAAATAAATAAATAAACTAACAAACCTGACGATTGCGTCTAGCGTGAAACAGACTGCCGCCTTTAAGTGTTGACTTCTATGTTCACTTTTATATATATATATATATATATATATATATATATATATATATATATATATAAAGGTTAATGGTCAGAGTTGAATCAGACCAGAAAAACAGTAGTATGAAAAAAGTCAGCAATATCCGTGTGGAAAAATAAAATTAAATAACATGTAAAGCTTATAACTTAAAAAAATGGAAAAAATTAGGTTCTTCAAAATTTTAATGATTATATAAATACATATATATATATATATATATATATATATATATATATATATATATATATATATATATATATATATATATATATATTAAACTTCTGTAAAGCGTTCATTATGAATGTTAATGATGGTATATAAATGAACATTTACGTTATATATATATATATATATATATATATATATATATATATATATAGAAAAGTTTATTGAAAATAAACTATGGCCCAATAGAAATTGGTTGCAGGGGCTTTGCAGGACAGTCGTTGTGCTGAGCTCTGGCAAAAATAGGCATAGTTGGTGCAGCGATTTCTAGAGCCCTGAAGAACATTACAGATGTAGTTTTAACTGCTTCCAAGAGGAAGGCTTAAGAGATCGGAACCATGAAAGATCGGAACCATGAAAGATCGGAACCATGGCGATAAGAAAGAGGGAAGAATAGAAAAGAAAAAAAGGGAAAAAAATCAGGAAACATATTTAGGGATCCAGAGAGAAGGGGTTTCAAAGTACTGTTAAATAATTATCTAGCAGACTATTACTTTTTAAAGAATAGTAATTTCCTCTGACTTCCTCATTTTGACCTTAAGATCAGATGGTAGACAATACAAAGGAAGTCATTTTTGACTGGCTGAGCCGAACGTGGGAATGTCAGAGAGATAGAATGTTATTTCTATGTTATATTTATGTTATAGGAATAAGTTAATACAGTAAGCAGTTTAATAGTTACGGAAATGGCTTGTAGAAGCGGGATCCATGTATGTGAATTTTTTTCTTTTTGCTTTTCGTCTATTTATTTCTGTATGTTTCCGGTTTTGCAATTTCAAAGGGCAAAGACTTTATATAATAAGGAGTAGCGTTTTAAAAATGACATTTATCGATACGACGGTGGAATAATGGATAGTGGCTCGGACTGAAGAATCGGAGGTCCGAGTTCGAAATCCAGCCGAATCCATTACATTCATTGTTAATACTCTTGGGAAAGGTATTAATCCTCTTCTTCTAAATAGAAGAGACCGGGTTCTATAGCCTTGGATGGCAACTGCTCTACCGCAGAAAGAAAAATCTGCCTCGTCAGTTATGTTTCGAAAGATACATGACTGACTAAGCGTGTATCCCACATGACACTTAACTAAAAGAAATATTAATGGGTCAGATTTATTTCAAGTATATTTTTCTTCTGTGCAGGCCGGTATGCGAAATAAACGTAAATGGTCTAAAAAAAATATGTCGGATTAAAAAATAAAATCCATTAATTTTTTAGAACCTGTGAAGGTCTCCATAACCGAATGTACAAAGTATGGCGGATCAGTCGGTGGTTTTTCTGCAAAGGAGGAGCAGGTTCATATCCTGTCAGATGGCAGATGGTTTTTATTTTAAGTTTTGTCGAGTGCGCATAAAGGTAGGCGACATAAACATTGTTTATAAAACGGGGCGTATACGCAAATACTGTTTTCCACTGAAATAAAGTTTGAAGTACGACACACACACACACAAACCCACATACATACATACATACATACATATATATATATATATATATATATATATATATATATATATGTTTGTGTGTGTGTCTGTGTCTACGTAAACATATAAACGTTATTTTTAATGGGTACATCTATTGGAATTGCTATCCCTGGCTTTTATTCAGCATTGAAATTAATAAGCGACGGAGATTTAGAAATTCTATCATATTGAATTCGCTATTTTTGCAAAGTACAGACATTGGCTAAAAAAACGGTTTCCCTGATGAAAAAAAAAAGAAAAAAGGATAGACCTTTTTGATCCCTGTCGAAGGCATAATTTTTCTTTTGTGGGCTTTCTCAATCTAGACCAGTTGTTATTAGTTTCAGTGTAACAATGAGAGTCAAAGTAACCGCCCAATCCAAGCGCGCAAATCGGAGTGAATATTTGTAGGCAAAGAAAGAATAACGGCCACGAGGAAGAAAGCGTCGGTTGATGACGAAAGAATATGATAATTGAGAAAATTACTAGAACCTCAACTTGTAAAGTGAGAAAACTGTAAAAACATGAAATATAGATTCGTGACCGTAATAGAAGCATTTTGGGAGCTCTCTAAATTGATATGTTTCTGTTCCCTGCCATTCTGCATTCTACTTCGTTTCCTCTTAGAAACAGCAGGAAATTGCAAGGCTTTTCAATACCGCACCATTCAGTCGTGAAGGAAATACGTCTCCGGGATATGAGGTCATAATACAAGGTACGGATGGTCGTCCATATTGAAATAGATTGACTGAGGCGAGAAAGGTGGGTGGGTACTGATTATATGCCATGTCCTTTTAGGGATAATTAGAAGGTAGAAACCAAAACAATCAAGATATGTTCATCTGCTGAATTTTTTCTTGTTTAGTTTGATTCCAGAATCATGCATGAAAAATAAATTCGTATCGTCAAAAACTTGGATAAGTTTTTGTAAAAAAAAAAAAAAAATTCTGTGATGTCAACGTTGGTGTAAAACAGCAGTCCTCTTTCATGCGCCGTGTCCCTTCTGGACGTAGGCCACCATTGCCCTCCACATGTTCCTGTTCCTTATATCTCTTAATAAGTTTTGACATTTTGTTATTTCTACCAAACCCAGATCTACCATCCATTTACTCAAGTTCATCAAGTGTGTTACGCGCTGTTTTCCTCTGTCACTCTTTCCCGCAATCTGTCCTGTGTGTATCAGATTTTCCAAGCCCTCCTTCCTCTTTACGGACCCTAGAAATTTCAACTGCCTTTCCTGATGTTAAGTATAAGTTCCCTTTTTGTTTTCTTTTTCTCTAAAACCTCGCCGTTGATCACATGTTTGATCCATGGTATCCTCAGCATCTTTCTGTAGAACCACATTTCTGTTGCTTCAAGTCTCTTCATCTTTGAATATATTGTCCAGAATTCGTTGCCATACAGGAGAAAAGATATCGTGTAACAGTTCAGTACTCATGTCCTTTTTTCTAACGAAATATTTTTTAATAATCTGATTAGTTTTTGGAAGGCATATTTGTCCATCCCAATACGTATTCCGATCTGTCGCAATTTACGTCGTCTGTTAGAACACTTCTCAGATGTTTAAATTTTTGTACATGTTTGATTTTAGTATCCCCGACTTATAATTTGCATTTTGGTCTAATGTTTTTGGTGATAAACATACATTCTGTCTTTTTACATAGGAGCCAAAATCCTATACTTAAAAATAAGCAAAAAATCCCTTGTGAATCGACCTGTTACGCAGATTTGCAGATTGAAGCGAAATTATCATGAGAAATTGAATTCTAGATACCTGATAATGGTCTGTAGAGATTGTGCGACTATATATTTGTTCTACATCTATTTAAAATGTGATCCAAATTTAAAGATATATAGACTATTCTAGAATATAAATGCTATGGAATTACTGATGT
This sequence comes from Acanthosepion pharaonis, assembly GCA_903632075.3. Classification (NCBI taxonomy): domain Eukaryota; kingdom Metazoa; phylum Mollusca; class Cephalopoda; order Sepiida; family Sepiidae; genus Acanthosepion; species Acanthosepion pharaonis. Next base: position 603,514 of record CAHIKZ030000102.1, on the reverse strand, counting down.
CGGCAATAATTCTTAAAAGACTCCTGTTTTGTTGTTAATTTATCGCAGGCTATCAGATTATTTTGGTTTGGCAATAAAAAAAAAACATTAGCATTATTTATAATGCAAGTTGGCCTCTCGTATCCGAGGATGAATGTTCCTGTTGCAGACGTCCGTTCAGGCACATTTGTGGTTGTTCAACACCTTGAGATCCCATCTGTGGTGTATTCCTCAACCTTAGTTATAGTTTAAAGAGCGTTATCTTGCGTGATCGACAATCTGAACAATTCCTCGGTCCCGATGTCTTGTGAATTCGCACAACCATCTACGTCTCCCCAAAGAGATCCGTCTATTCAATTTCACTCCCAAGGTTTCGGTCAACCCGTGGTTTGGGTTCTCAGGTACTTTCCAAAGGTGTCGGACGCTGGGATCGCCTTCCCCTGGTCGATAACATCAAGAAGTGACATTTCTAACTGACAAATCGATCGTAGTGAGATTCGAACCCGGCTTTCATTGAAAGCGAACGTTCTAATCACTCGGCCACCGGCTTTATTTACAATAATATATAAAAACTGAAGTTTTAGGGAGAGACACTTTTTCACACAACTTCATCATTTTGTTCAGTATTCCTGTTTATTTTAGAATTCCCTCTTCTTACAATTCTTCGATAATTTCTCTTCTAGCTGCCAAATCTAATTAACCAATACTGATAATCCGACTCCATTTTTGGCACTTTTCGGCTCCTTAGAAATTCTTCCAGATTTTTATTTCCTTTCAGTTTTATTCTTCTATTAGACATGTCTTCATTTTTTTTCCATTCTCCTGTAGGGAGACCACATTTGTTTTCCCTTGGTTGAGCTCATGGGATTTCGGCCCCTTTAGAGAGGAGACCTCTTATGTCTCTTTTAGTTTTTTCGTCCGTTTTCTTGAGGAACGGACTCTTTACCTTCCTGGCCACCAGGGTGTCCACACACGTGGAAACTTGTCAACATGTGCACGGCCTAGCAAAAGAAAAAAATAATTTCCATTCACTTATCTGCAGACGATCAAAGGTCATATAGCTGGTATATTATTTCTTTGTTCTCATTCTGTAAACTTCCTAGTTCCTTTGGGACAATATGAAGAACCATCTCTTTTGGGACATATGTAAATCTTTTGAATATATGTATGTAAGTTGTTTGCCTTATTAAATGTTTTGTTTGTTACGCTCGCGTATTTGGTCTTTCTATATTCGTATTCAGTGTTAGTGTATCAATGGCTACGCTAATGCTGATATTAGTACTCGGTACACTACTGTAAGGCTAAAACACATTATTCTTCCTAACACAAAATAATCGGTAAGCTATGTCTGGCCGATAAATAATGCTAATACTTCTGACCAGAACCAGTCTTGTGCCCTGGACTGGGTGATATATTTAAATTTCAATGCCAAATGAAATTATATTTTTTCTAGACAATGATCTGGTTTGAGTCGGCGCTTGTACGACCATTAATTATAGAAATTATCTCTCCTCTTTCAATTTGTAAACTTAAAATAGGAGACGAAGGCTCAGTTTTGTGATAGAAGCGTTTTTGAATTTCAAGCCCACTAGAATATGCAGAGCCTGAAATAAAACGTTCGTCAAACTGCGTAGCAGGCCAGCAAGAACTATGTGTAGAAATTCGCAATAACTGAGGTATTTATTCTATACATTGCTTCCTGTTCAGTCATTCCGTCTACATAAGTAATGGGGAGAGGAGGGGGCAAGTTGTGGAGTAAACTTTAGGGATGAATTTGATGCAAGCCGACCTTAGTGTCGCAAGCAAAGCGTTTGTCTACATAGGCAAGGATCAACTTTCTCGCGGTCAACGCCACATAAACCGACAATTCTCCTCTCTATCTCTTCTGAGCAGCGAATCTAGTTTTAACCCCCTCTCGATCGACAACTGTATTTTGAACGTTGTTGCATTTTTATTAAAAAAAAAAATAATGGAACAAGAAATTTGCACGCTGCTTTGATCTAACAACCCTAATTCTATACGTTGATCAACCAGCTTTGAAAAAAAATGGTCAAGAATACATAATCCAAAATGAATATCTCAATGTTGCTGGCCTGAATAAAAATAACTTAGGTTAGATCGTCCTTAAAATTTCTCTGTTTAAAAAAATAATCTCTCTTTTGTTTGTAAATTAACCTTCGACTTCGACTCAAAACAATGGCCGACTTAGATAAACATTCATAATAGAAAATTATCGTGTAACGTTCGCTTGTCTTGACCTATTTCCATTTAACCTGCAAACTTACAGTATCATTAAACCAGTGAGTTTTAGCTTGCACTAGAGATCATGCTTGTTCATGATCATTATTTCCCAGATGTAGTCTTTTATTTTGCTGTCATACATGGCGTCCTTCTCGTTGAGAAAATCTAAATTATCGGTTTATATATAACCGTTTACTCAGATCAATGAGTTATAAGCTTTAAGCGAATAAATCCTCTATGTTTTCAAGAAGTTAGTCCTACATCAGATCTGACAGACAGAACTTTACCGAATGACAAAAACCATATCACTTGGAGACTTCCAACAACGGCAACAACTAAAATGAGTAGCCACTGTAACTAGAAAGGAAAATAATTATATAATCAAGATATCGAATTTCCGCACTACATTAAACACAAGTTTGGGAACCATATTTTTTTGTTAATTTTATCCCGATGTTTAGATTTTAAGTGTGTATCTCCAAATTTACGAACTGATGCTTGAATCCCTCGGTCTATTCTTCACATTAGAGCTTTCTATTTTTATTGCCGGTATGATGTTAGTAAAGATGAGGATATTTGTCTGACTGTAAATTATGATATTAGTCTGATTGTAAGTAATGAAAATAATTAATCTCAGAAGAGGAAGTTGTGGAGAGCCATGGTTGTACCCGTCTCCAAGGGATACGAAATATATAATAAAATCTTTCACTCCTAAAATTAAAAAACGCAAAACATTCGTCATAAAACTCGAGTCTTGCTCTTAAACTATTATCTATATACAACCGTTTACTCAGATCAACGATTAAAAAGTTTCAAGCGAATAAATCCTTTAGATCTTCAAGAAATTAATCCTACATCAGATTTGATAGATTGGCGACGCGAAATCACAAACGACAAACTTTATCATATAACAAAAACCATATCACGTAGACAATTAAAATAGATAGCCCTAAACCAAAGGTTATGAAGGAAAATCTCAATAATACTCGGAAGAACGATAAGAGTTAATGTAACTGAGGAGTCTAATTCCTTATAAAACTGTTTTAACCCTTTGAGCCCTGATCACCGGTTTACCGGTTGTAAAGAAAAATAACAATGCCGAGCCACCGGTTGAACGGTGGGTAAACACTTGCATCGTGTTTTGCTATTGTGTTGTTCCAGGCAAATTTCCCCCAAGAAGCTAAATACCTCTGTTTTTCATGATGACGTTCGTCTTTGAGTATAGAATCCAGAGGTTAGCAGTGAATATTTCGAAGACCGTAGGAAAGCGTTGTTCAGGTTAGCAGTGGATATTTCGATAAAAGTAGCAGAGCGTAGTTCGTCCTTCTGTTTCTCTTCGCCTGACAAGCTGGCACTGGACATTCGGATAGAGTAAGCAAAATGGCCGCCTTTATACACAACGGATTGAATATTCTACGTCTTCTGATTGGTTAACCTTCTACTGGTGGACTATAAAGTGAGTCAAGTCATTTGGGCTAACTCACTAGTACATAATAACCCCCAAAACTGCAACAACCTCCGCTTCAGAAAGTTTCTCGATCAATAGTATGTGGATCTGGTGGGTGCATTTCGGCCAGCTGCAGTGTGCAGGTAATCAAATCTGATGCTCTGGAACGCCTGCAAAATGTCGTCCTCCGCCTCCCAGAGATACCAGAAGATGCCCCCACTAAGAAGCTTTGTGCTGTGTGCGCTTATAAATACAAAAAAATCAACCAGAAAAGCCCAACTGTGGCCTACAAAAACTATGATGTCACAGCTGTGAAGTCTTCAGTCAGTTGTCTAATATGTTAGAGCTTCTTACGCGTCAATAATGCTTATATTTTTGTGACTATTTTTCATATCTACCGTAAAACATTACATCCAAATTATTTGAGAATTTTGACTCATGAACTCAGGCAGAAGGGTTAAAATTATTCAGGAACGCAAGGCTCAAAGGTTTAATGTGCCGGGCATCGCCTTCCGGTCCGTAACGATCATGCAGCTTAGGCAATTTACCTGTTTACTTCCAGCGCTACACCTGTAGTCAAAGAATTGAGTCGCACCATAATCCCACCTCTTGATAGCTCAAATACATTTCCCCTTTGCAGGATCCTTCTGACGCATCCTGGCAATAGTCTCCCGAATCATGCAGTTTGAGGATCGAAGTCGACAGGAAAGGAATGAAAAAAAGAAGAAAAATCGAAAATATTTCTATTAATACTACTACTACTAATATTAGTATGGATGACAGCGATAACAAACAACAAACGGGAAATATTGGTTGGAATTAAAAAAGAAAGAAAGAAAGAAAATAGTTAATCATTAATCCATCTTTTTTTTATAAAGATAGAGAAAGAATAAGCAGAAAAAGTAATCAACTATTATCTATTTATGTTTGAACTCACAAAGCTTTCTATGTTAGAAGGTTAATATAATACCAGTTTTTATTGGTGAATTTGGTCCAGTGACAGACAGATTATAAATGTAGGTAAAGCGAAACTGTTACAAAAAGAAAGCTTTTAAGGTACGTAAGAGTAATCCAGGACGTGATTAACATTTAGAGCCAGAGGAAAATTACATGATCCATGCATTAATTACCAGATATTAAGATCATATCTGAGAAATGAATGATGATAATAACTGCGGGAAAGAGATAGTCATAAGGAAAGCAGATGTATCATGAACGAAAATAGTGTGAAACAATTTTCCCCAAGTGACAGAACCATTAAATGAATACGAATGAATGGCTCTGAACGCATTGGTAATTTTGGAAGAAAAGAAAACAACAACAACAAAAAAAGCAATTAGAAATTAGCAAGGGAAGTTGATCCTCGGGTTTATCACTTGAGCCGAGTGTCTCGTAAGATACACCAGCCCATTAATATATCTCATTACAGTGAAATTTGAAGCGTACAAATATTTTTGCATTGCTGTCGCTCGGGATGAGATGCTCGGGATGAGATGCACATGCCTGCACGTGAGTGCGGCGGGTATGTACAGCTGGAGTATGTAAAAGAGATTAACATGGCTTAGGTAAGGCGTAAATTGAAAGATAAAGTTGAAACAAAAGAATAGAGTGCTCGGATAAATTTATTTACCAGACATATAGAGTAGGAAAAATCAAATTTAAGCATCAAGAGCATATGTACCACATTGATATGTTTAGAAACAAGCATATTTACACGCACGTTTTTATCAAGTTCTTACGCATATATATATATATATATATATATATATATATATATATATATATATATATATACTAGAGCCCGGCGTTGCCTGGGGATGTAACAGTAAGAGATAGATCAAAGTATCGACCATCATAAAGACTGAAAATAAAATTGACAAAGATTATTGTTTAAGGTTGACGGACACGCATGTCTTAATTAGTTTTTTTTTTTTTTACGATTTGGTCAAACCCAAATTCAAACAAAAACATTGTTTACAATCGTTATGAGTCTATCGATTGCTGAATAGAATTTTATTATAAACAATTGTCTTGTAAATGGAATTTTTAAAGCATTCTGAATGTAAATAAAGAAAAAAAGTGTGCAAGACAATAAAAATACTACCTGCCGAAAAAAAAGTGGATGTTTGTTTTATCGGCTGAAAATGTAAGAAATCCGATCCCATATATAAAGGAACACACACACACACACACACACACACACACACACACACACACACACACACATAAACAACCTGGGTTTTTAACCTAAGTCACTCCACGGAATCGCTAAAACATAGAGCATAGTCTGATGAAAAAGACGTCAAAGTTTATGAAAACAAAATTTTATCGTCAAAATGCTTATGTT
>CAHIKZ030000102.1:575000-592500 GCA_903632075.3 Acanthosepion pharaonis | reverse complement strand
TGCATAGTTTCTCTGTTTGCAGGGTCCTTAATTTACTCTTGTGTATATTTTCTTTAGCACTGGCTTAGTATATTTTATTGCTTTCAAAATAATTTCCATTTTTGGGACCTTCATGCTTTGATCGCTAGTTAAAGGTGCGCTTGGTTTGTGCGAGTGGTTTGTTATTTTTCTTTTATACTTTTTTATCATTTGTGTCATGTTTTTTGGTGCAACTGTAACCTACTTTTACTTTGTTTCTGTTGAATATCTTGTGGAGAGTACTTGATGTGGGAAAATCCTTCCGTATCAATTTAATTCATATTTTTGCTAGGTTTGTTCTTAATTTTCTTTTGTTTGGTAGTTTAAACAATATGCTATTTCATTTTCTGTTGGATCATTTTGCACAGTGTGATATGTGAATGTTGCCGAAAATCCACTATACTTAAGGCTGTTCCATAATCTTTTGGGGCTCCGTTGAAGATGGTTTAATTGGAAGAAAAGTCAATTTCTATCTTTTTAAAAATTTCTGCGAATATTTTTCTTGTTTCTCCTATTTTTGTCTGTTACAGTTTCTTAGGATTACGAGACCGTCGTCTTTGTCGAGGCCTATATTGTTCTTATAGATTACTTTAATTAGTTCATGTAATAAATATATGCCTTTACGCTTACAGGTTTTGTCACAATCAAAACTTCCTATTGTGGCATCGAATATTTCTTCTTTCTTTAGTCATGCCTATTCGTTGTCTAATGATACTGATATTCGGCAGTTATTAATTTTTACTTTGCGCTTATTTTTATTTGTTCTTGAGCTGGCTTTATATAGCATAGGTTCATTTATTGACGGGTAGAAGACTTTCATATCTATTTGTGTACAATTAATTAATTCGAAATTATAGTTCCTTTTCTTTTAGGTTACCGAACAAGTATATGGTTGTGTTTTCCCTTTGTATACTCGTAACTTCATCCTTAGTCCTGAGGCAATTGTTCTAGTATTATTTTTATTTATTTTACCGCGTTCAGTAGGTTAGGTTTATGAGTTTGCACGTTTTTAAAATGTTTTTTTTTTTTTATCTTTAGTGTAATGAATGCCTGTGATTTAGTAATATAATATATTTAAATTCAGCAAATATTTTTGACTTATAAAAATAATTTTCTAGATAATAATAAATTTCTGATAAAATTCCTACGGATTAACTCCTACTGGTTGAAAATAATGTGGATCCTTATGAAATTCGAACTCGGTACGGCGATTAAAAATATCGAGAAGTCACCCATTCTAATTACTGACCAAGCTCGACGTTGCTTAACTTAGGTGTTCGAACGATAATTAGTTTTCCCCGTGATATGGCTGTAAGTCAAAACTCGTCGAATATGATTCGTATGATTTAGGGTGATTTTGGCCTATCTGAAATCATACGAATTTGAGTAAATGATAGCATCAACATTTCAGAACAAAAAACGTCGAAATGATGATTATTTTATAAACGTTGTCTGTATGTCTTTTACTTATTGTTTACACATTTAGGATTTAGTGAACACGAGGACACATATAACAGAACTTGGCTCGCTAGAAAAATTACGGCTAAGTAGTGAGTTCGATCCTCACTGGGTGGCCTTTAATTTGGGACTTGTGCCACATCTAAGCTACGCTTGTAAAATCACTATAACAGAATGACAACATTTTTCCTGAACTTTTCTATTTAGAAATAGTGAATACTTTCCGGTCTGACTTCAAAACGGATTTCAGAATAAAATCTGAGGATTGGTTATTTTGAAATGTATTTTAAAAGCACACACACACACACACACACATATATACACACACACACACACAAATGTATTTTAAAAGCATCATAATATATATATAAATATATTTTATATATATATATATATATATATATATATATATATATATATATATATATATATATATTCAGTGATGCTTTTAAAATAAATTTCAAAAATAATCAATCCTCAGAATTTATTAATCCTCAGAATGATTAAAAAACAGGGCAATTATGTATATATATATATATATATATATATATATATATATATATATATATATATATATATATATATATATATATTCACACAAACTGTTCACAGACACACACACACACATATATATATATAAATATATATATATATATATATATATCCTTTTAAAATTTTCAAAATAATCAATCCTCAGAATTTATTAATCCTCAGAATGATTAAAAAACAGGGCGAATTATACACACACACACACACACACACACACACACACACACACATATATATATATATATATATATATATTTGGTTGGATTGATGTCTGATATTGAGAGCTTTCTAATAAGTACCGCACATATAATATATAAATAATAATATATATTATATATTACACATATATATATATATATATTATATATCTATATATATTTATATTTATATACACACACTTTTCACACACTTTTCACACACACACACACACACACATATATATATATATATATATATATATATATATATATATATAATTAGCCCTGTTTTTTTAATCATTTCTCGGTCACCCTCATGTTTAATTCTTTCTTCTTTTCATTATTTCCCTCCCTCTCTGTTCTCCCCTGTTCCCTCCCCACATCCCCGTCTTTCTCTTTATCTCCCCCCACCAACAATTTTTTAAAATCTTATATTGAAATTTTAATTTTTCTTTCTTCCACTTTTAATATTAAAACTTTTTCGTTTTTCGTTTTTCTTTTTTCCTCTCCCTTTTCCTTTCGTCTGGAGAAATTAACTCCATTTATTATGCAAACACAGGTCTCAAGTGATGAATGTAAATTCATGAAATAAATTATAACCGAATGTATTTTTAAGGATTCTGTACTCATTATCTATCTATCTATCTATCTATCTATCTATCTATCTATCTATCTATCTATCTATTTGTGTGTGTGTATGTGTGTGTAAAAACTCAGTTATAAATTAAAATATGTTTAAAAAGACTATGAATAAAGGCAAAAGGAACACTTATCTTAGCCGACGGGTTTAGTTCTCTGATGGAGTTTACCAAGACAAATGTAAGGATTTTATTTTGTAAAAAGTAATTTTTATAACTTTAAACGTTAAATGGATACCCATATTTGAGAAGTCGCTCCGTTAATTTTTTAAACGGCATATTTATTTTAGTCTAACGGCCTGAATATTTGAGAAATCTTATTAAAGAAAAATTCGAAACTGTGTCACCATTTGCAGAAGAAACCCAATTTAGATCCGACGTGCATTTAACTGACTGAACTACGAAGAACATAGTCGGTTAAACAAGATTTTATAGATCCCTTTAAGCACACACCTGTCGTTTAAATTTCTGAAAGTTCATAGCTGCTCAGTTTCATCTCCGAAACTTAAACAAAGCAATTTCCAAAGAATTAATAGATTTTTATTTATCAATCCAACATATATTTATCATTGTAAACGTTATTTTTAGTGGATGCCTTGTTTTGAGTAGATAGCCCGTTTATTTTTAAAACAGTATATAAAACAAATTACTTCTTTAGGAACAGTAAACAAGTATTTATAAACAAAATTAAAAAGATATATCCTTAGGTTTTCCAAATTCTTAAATTTAAGAACGCTTTTTGCCATTACCAGAAAGAAAATTCGTATGAAAGCAACTGCTGTTTTGTTGAACAGACTCCCAAAAGGATGTTTTCCACTCTACAAAAATCTTAATTTTTCATGTCTAGGGTTAAGTGTAATTCGAAACCCGTAGTCTAGATCGTTCTCCCGTTTTGCCATTTAATTATTATCATGTTTAAATGAAACCTTTTTGCAGGGGTTTATATTTTGTACGAATAATTATATCTTTAAATGACAAGTAGTTCATCATAATTGAATTCTTTTTAAAAAACTAAAAATTAAAATCACATCCTAACAAGTCCTTTCTTCAAATTACCTTTTCAATAAAAAGGGCTAATTTACATCCTGCACAAAAAATTATTTCCAACTTTATATCTAAATTCTCTTATAGCCTTGCCAAATTGTATAAGAAATATTATCAATTATGGAGTAATAGAATGGGCTTCAGTATCTGTCTATATTTCTGAGATGAGGTATTAAGTACATTATTTACATTATTCGGACTATTTTCCTTATCTTTGTCGCCATATTTATTACAACGTTTCGGCCGTTGTACGCTCCGACCTTCTTCAGGTAGTTGGAATGTCAAACTGAACCCTTTACTTCGCTCACCCGTGTAGACTGTTCCATGTGCCATGTTTAATGGATGTCAGTTATCAGTTATCTCCTGTTAATTTTCCCTCTGAAAGTTCTCCACTGCCTTAACCGGGTATTGAACTCACACTCTTTGGGTCCTGCCACTGGATCTAACCAACGCCTTTGTCCACAGCGCCATGTGTCCTTAAAGATGAGGACAATAGTCCGAATAATGTAAATAATGTACAATGGGCTTATTTTCCTATTTTGATAGGATTTGTTTTGTCCGTTATGCTGCACTTATTCATAAGCGCAGTCGTTCTCAACTTGCAACTAAACATCAGAATAAGTTGCAGCATTTAATTTCTAAAATAGAAAATGGCTGTCTGCCAATCGTGGTATAGTTCAGAATGTTCTGGATCTTTCTTCATCTCAGTTGTCCGTGCTAGAGCTATCGGTAATCTTGTATGGATTAGATTTTTGTCTTCCTCCCTCGCATATTAAGCAAGAAGAAATTTCTTCATAGTTTGAAGTTTTCTTTACTGAGTTAGTGAACTTCACTCTGATTCTTTTAGCAAGGTCAGTGACCTTAAAGCAAAGTTAAATGTTATAGCACATTCTTACGTGGGTACACCTGTTTTCATTAGTGAATCAAATTGGAACAGAGAACAATATCTGGTAATTAAATCAATTCGTCGCAATAAGTCTTTGGTAATTACGACACCTGATAAAGGCTCTGGTGCTGTCATTCTTGACTATCAAGATTATTTGAACAAGGTGATGCACATTCTTGGGGATGCTTCTAAATTTGTCCAATTGGTCCCAATAGATAAATTTGATTCCACATTATCTATTGACACTAAATTCCAAAAACGTCTAGCCAAGTTGGTTAAAAGTGGAATTTTGCCCACTGACATTTCCAATTATTTAGAGGCTAGGGTTCGTTCCTATGTCTATGGTTTACCCAAAATGGGGTTCCATTAAGACTTATTTTGTCCATGAGAGGGTCTTTTCAACATGGCATGGTCAAATATCTTACGACCACATTACAGTAATTCATCCTGTATTAAAGATTCGTTTGAATTTTTCGACTTTATACAGCATTATTCGTCGACGGACAAATTTATGTGTTCCTATGATATTTTCAGTCTCTTTACCTGCGCCTCTCTTGTTGAGACTATTAATATATGTGCTGATGACTTATATCGTAGTCAGTTGTCCTCTCCTGTTATTCCTGAGGAACTTTTTGTCGAACTGATGAAATTTGCCAAGATGTCAGTTGAATATAGTTTCAAGAGCGTCATGTATAGACAAATTGATTGGTGTTTCAATGGGTTCCCCTTTGGGACCCATCTTAGCAAACATCTTCGTTGGATTCCAGGAAGAGAATGCGTCATATAAATCTAATAAACCTGCTGTTTATTTCCGTTACGTGGATGAGACTTTTTTCTCTTCGGTAACGAAACTGAAGCGGACCATTTTCTTTTGTACTAGAAAAATATGCACACTAAACGTCATATTATGAGGCTAGCTGAGTGTCATAAGTTAGCTGGGTTGTCTGCTGCAGTGCTAGAGGATTATATATTTTTCGATCATTTCCCAAGTTGGCAAAATAAACTTTCCAAAGCCACGTTTCGTTAGTCGAATCGGTGTAAAGCGGAGACGCAAGTACCATTAATTTGTATTGGAAAAAAATCGATGAGCGTTCCTAAACAGTCAGATAATGCAGAAATGTACATTATTTTTGAAAGGTTATGGAACTTTAGCCAAAAAAAAAAAAAAGAACAAAAATGCTTTCAGGTTGATTTGTGAATCTACAATAGGGGTCAGGAAACTTTTCAAACTGGAAAGATTTTTGGCTAAAATTTATAGCAATCCAGACTAAATGAGCTTCAACTTTTCGGGGAAAAACCATCCATGCATGAAAATCTAAAGTTAACTGTTTTTTTGGGGTTAATACATAAACCAAAATCACAAAAGAAACGTTAACCTTTTTATAGCCTTCTACCACTTTTTCTCTTCTGCGTATAAAAGGAAAAAATAATACAATTTTTCGAATAAAGATATTTCCATTCAATATTATCCGGTGAAACATTATTATTATTATTATTATTAATATTATTATTAATATTATTATTATTATTATTTGCCGTTAAATTGCTTAGTACGAGTTTCCTCCATGTTGCAAACCAGATTCATCAAGAGATAACGTTGTCTGTACCAGAAGATGGAAACAAATAAGGTACCATGCAATCAGCGAGAGAATAAATATAATTGTAGTTACTGCATTGAGAGAAATATATATATATATATATATATATATATATATATATATATATAAGCGCATAGATCTTATCAATTTACACTTGATCTGGCTAGATGCAACCGTAAATTTTATGCTAACAGTTTTTTTCACGTACTTCTCGTTTGTGAAAGTCCCTTTCGGATCCATACTTCCAGCCAACTTTAATCTTCAAAAATTTAAATGCAATGTCAATCGCTATCTACTGCCCTCGTAATTAATTTTTTTTTGCTCCCGCTCATTAGTAATGTTTTTGTTTTCTAATACTTCCACACCCAGTAATCCCTTCTGCCTTAGTGGTTTTACTACATTGCTTGGGATGATCTCGATTTAAAAAAAAAAAAAAGTATTCATGAGTATGGTTTTTGTAATTCACATATTTTAAGGCCGCCGGTAATTTGAGCCACATATTCTTTCCGGTATCATTCCCAATTCCCCAATACCACCAAGTAAGTTTGTCTTCCGTCTACAGATTTCTATCTCGATGTCCTTGTATTTGTTTAATTTCTCTAACGTTTTCATTATATGTTTCTATGTAATATCTATCAGAAAACAGGTGTTTTCGACATGATTCATTATTATTATGTTTTCAGAGCTGAAACTATTCTTCTGTGGAATAACAATTTTAAATAATTGAGTAGGTAAAATCATGTTTATAAACAACTACCCTTCCATTAATAATAATATTAAAGATAATTTGTTTTTGTAAATCTGTTGGAGTATACATTTTACCTTAATAGCATGTTTCAAATATGTTAAAAGAAATAAGAAAATAATTAAAGATTAATTAGTGATAATGATTTATAATATCTAAACAGAGAAAAATAACAATACATAAAAACATAAAAGGATCTATAGTATTAAAACGTAAAGGTTATATAAGCACTTTCCATGAAGATAAAAAAAAAACAGCGGCGAAATACTGGAAGAAAATAGTAGCGCTATTTTGGAATAATACTAGAGAAACAAGAAACAAATGAAAGCAAATACAACTCCTACTAGAAACCACAGTATTTCACTAACTATAATTGGTTTACTACACTGTTTTACTTGAGTGTGTTGCATTTTATATGCCATCTGTCATTGCATATAAGCTAATAGATTGGTCCCTGTATATTTGTTTATCTTTGCAACTGCTGAGCTACTACGCCCTCAAGGCTTTTGGGGGGGATTTCTTTCCTCTAGATGGCTAAAGTTTTATCAGGTTCCTACTTATTGATCTGTCCTTCCATACAAAAGCTACCACCTGCATAGCTCTCCAGCTCTTACAAGAACGAAATTTACTCCGCAGCCTTAAGTCATTTAATATTGTCGTGGACAGTTGTAAAGATCTAGGAAATTATCTTGTTCTGGAGCGAGACCCCAAGTATATTTGGACTAGGTTCATTTGAAAGAAGGTACATGTTAGTCATAATGACTGAGAATCTAGCAGCAATTGCGTTCGCATTTATTTCGTTGGCACATGAAACTCGAAAGAAAATAATTTGGGAATGGCACCAGAAGGAATATGTGGATAAAATTACTGGTGGCCTTAAAACATGTGAATTACAAAAAAAAACATACTCATGAATACGTTTATTTTAAATCGAGTTCATCCCAAGCAAAGTAGTAAAGCCACTAAGGCACAAGGGGTTACTGGATGTGGATGCATTAGAAAACAGAAACATTACTAATCAGTGACAAAAAAAAGTAACCAGGAGGACAGTAGATAGCGATTGACTTTGCATTTAAATTTTTGAAGATTAAAATTGGCTGGAATTATGTAGCCGAAAGGGAGTACCACAAGCGAATTAGAATTCGCTACACTAATGGATTTCTTTTCAAGACGTAAATATAATTCCACGACAGGTGGTATTTTTACTCAGCCATTGGAAATGGTAATTGGAGACGTTTCCTTATAACAAAACAGTTGGCATTCGGTGAACCATCAGAAATCATTACTGTCGGTTGAAATACATAAAAAAATAGTTTCTTTTGAAGCCAATTTTTCGGAAAATAAGTTACTGAAGCCCACTGTTATCGCTTTTACTATTATTAATCGGAGTTACATTCGTAACCTTTTCTTTATTGCTAAAAATATATTCAACATCTTCATCATCTCATTATTTTCAGCCATTTTTGTTTTTCTTCTGTTGTTGAAATTTATCAAGTGATATGTTTTTATGATTTTGTAAATTTCTTTGTGATTATGTAGCGCCAGACTATGAGATATGGAAATGGATAGTCTTACCTAAATATCTAAAGATTTCATTCGCTTGAAACTATTTTTAGTCATTCATCTGAGTTTGGACATTTCTGAACGGGTCGGACGTAATGGCTGACATCCATATGAAAGTCACCATCTGACGAAGCTATTTAAGAACATGACTCAAATTTTTAGGCTAAAGTTTTGGTTTTGTAGCATCCTGCGGTGTTGGGCAAAACTATCCCTAGTGCTCTCCTTAGCGCAGCCTATTCGATGTTCCTTATCTCCTATATTACATCGAGATATCTAAATAATCTATTGGTTCCCATATTTATGAATGATGTCAAAAAACATACCCTCCTCAAGTTATAGGCAGAAGCACACAAATGCATGCTGGGATTTTTTCCTAGCAAATAAAATAGACCAATTCTCGGTTTCATCTGACTCAGTCCCGGTCTTTCTTGTTTTGAAGTAAGAACATTTCGTTCGCTTGTCCAAACTTGTGTGTCAACCCCAATTCTTAGTGTGTGAAATTGTTTTGTCGCATTACTGTGGATTTGTCTTATTAACATAAATTTGCTTTGCATATATTATTTGCATGCTTTATATTATTTCGCCATTTCTCCTCTTTTTCTTTTTATTGCTTATTACAGACTTTGTCAATTTTAATTGTTGAACATTTCTGGCATTTATTTTACATTTAAGCATAACATCTCACTCTACATGTTTAGTATTTATTAATTATTATTTTAATTTTGCGAATGCATCCATTTAAAGTTAACCTGTAATAATGTTAAGAAACAGGCTAAACGATAAAATGTGATAATAGGGTTGAGTTTAAGTTTCCCCCCAACAAGAAAAGAAAAAAAGATCAAATAAAATAAAAACGGCAAATAATTAAAACTATACAATACTTAAGGAAAAGGATTAAACTAAGGAACATTTAGATTGCCTCCTCGATTATCCATCGAAACTGCAATCGATCGAAATGAGAAAAGAAGCCAGTCCTCACCGCGGGCCATTTAAAAGATAGTTCGCGCAGAGGATTGGTTGTTACAAACATCCAATCAGATGTGCGGAATATGTGGTCTTTCTTCGTCTAATTCTTTAAAAAAGCCAGAGTAGCTGTTAGCGTTTAATTGGAAGGGGGAATCAGGGATTGATCTCCCCTGATTGGGTCGATTTGGTGATGGGGAGTATGATGTTGAAAGACCCGAAACTCCCTGATGAACCAAGTCAAAACATCACTGACGACCCCATCGGGCGCCTACTTAAAAGCGTATTTTTGAATTAATTAATTCCTCATTCCGTTTCTTATGTGACGTCATTACTTTCATTCCAATTCTAAATCATAATTTCTAGTTTGCGATGGTTCATCGTAATGCTTTCTCCATCATTGCGGCTGGCAGAGGATTAAAAAAAATTGTTTATAGTTACTTTGTTCAAACTTTTTTTTCATTTCTAGTTTGGAAAGTTTTTCTTCAAGTCGTTCTCCTTGGAACATTTTAGAAAGAATGTTGATTTTTTGTTCAACATCATTGATTGATGTTCGCTAATCTATGAAACTATAAATCAACGCTCTTGTAAATTGGCTTACGAGACGTCCTTCCTAAACATCACGTATGCTCCATTTTTACTCAGCTATTGAAGCTAGCCTCTCTATGCAACTGGAGAACTTCTGCCAAATCTTAAAACAAATATTAAAATAAAAACAATAAAAATAAAGGATACGATACAATAAAAATACATATCAAACAAAGTAGTCTGAAGAAATATACATGTTAAATGAAGGCAGCTTTCAAAGATCACGTTATTTGTAAGTAATTATCAATACAGGATGGATGCCGGCTGCCCACTTCATATTTTCTGTGTGAAACCCCTAAACAAAAAATAAGTGCCCATCTTGACTCTTACTAATCGCCGGTGACAATACATATCTGTTCATACCCGTCTGTCAGAGCCGTTCACAAATCCTTATTACAAACGCTTGCTCAACTCACAGTCCACCTGAGGTTTATATCACGACTGAGTTACAGTTTCTGGAAGAGAGCTCATAATTTGGCGTGATCAATTTTTTGAACAAAGCCAGAATGCTCAACACCATCAACGGTTTTAAACGTTTCCGTGTGTTTAATGTTACTCATATGGCGTGGATTAAGCCGTGATCTGGTTTTCAGATAATTTCCAAAGGTGTCACGCATTAGAATCGTCTGTCCAGATAGATTTATCAAGAAGTCGCTTTCATAATTAATCGAAAATTGTAAGATTCGAATCCAGTTCTCAGGGTCAGAAAGCAATCATTCTAACCATTCGGATGCGTGCCAATATTTGACCTTAATAACTTTAAAATTTGATTAGTGTCCCTTCCAATCAACTTATTTTTAATCAATAGCAAATAAAATAAAAGCGGCCTGCTTTGAGGGCTGGTTATTTTTTAAATCACCAGCAAATCTTGTTAAACAAGGACAATCAAATTATCCCAGTCGATGTTAATTATATGTCTTATCGATTTTGTTATTATTTTTTTCAACATTGCCTTCTCCATCTTTTCCAATCGATCAAGATATGCAAAACGGCAATCAAAGAAACATGTCTGTTATATACCAGAAATAATGTTGTAAATGTTTAGGTGAGCCCTTCGTTTTGTTTGCATCATATAAACCAGCGAAAAAATAGATTGTATAAGACGTAACACCAACATAATGATAATGTCGCAAATACTTCACTGTTTTCATTTAGTTTAGAGACTTTCTCCTGCGTCAATATTGTAGCTATTTAATATTAGTGAATTTGAGATCTAGCCATAATTCTTGTACCAAGAAAACTACAGAATCTTTTACAGATCACGGAGAGAAGGTAGTAGAATAAAGTGAGTAAATATGAATAAACATAAATAATTAAATCACGAAAAATGCCTTTCGGAAGCCAAGTATAAAGATACCGAATATAGTGAGAAGCGAAGAAAATAGTGGTAAAATTTTATGTAATATCAGTCCTTCTATGTGGCAGTGAATGCTGGACAGTCTCCTCACAGCTGAGGAAGAGACGTGATTCAACATAAGGTCACTGAGAATATCATAGACTGAACAGGTGAGTAACGCGGAAGCTTTAAGTAAATTGGCAACAAAAAGGTCACATACTTAGAATCTGAAAGATATATGAAATTTTAATGGGACATAGCAATAACGGAGGGTTTGGCGCAGTTGTCACTAAAAGGTCATATTGTAGACAAGGGTGCTAGAGTAAAGCAAAGAATAACATTACTTGCATTATTTTATGACAGATATTAAAGAATAACACACATAACAAGATGGTGTAAATTATTGGCAAAATAGAAAATATGAAAGATAGTAAAAAAAATTTTTTCAGAACTACAAACGACAGGAAGTGGAGGATATCTATCATCGCCATCTTCCTGAACGGATACAGCATATAGAATAATAATTTTGAACTAACACTGACAACACACTGTCTTATTCGAAAAAAAAAAAAAATGAGGAAATCCAGTAAGATATACTGGATTTTCTTTTCGGTCATTGAGGCAGAACGCTACATGAGACACAACTAAAATGCAATATAAAATATGTTAAAAGTTGTAGTTGTTAAAAGTTGACAGTGAAGTATTTCTGAGCAGACATTGACCCTAATGGAGATGATTCATACGCACAAGAATTTATCTCCACACTGGCTTTAACAAGTATAAGTATAACTCAAGACTTCAATGTTAAAATAAAACAGTATTTAATGACAACCGCAAATAAATACTTAACAAGAACAAAGAAGTAAAAGTCTACCAAAGATAATTAATCATTTCAATGAATACCTTGTTAGTAGCGCGGCTCGGCTTAATGTCCAGTAAATCCTGAATCAAAACCCAAATCATTGATGCACAATAATTCACACTAATTCGACTGGATAGTTGCACTCAATAATCACAGCAGTCAGTAGCCTGACAACGCTATTTAGACACCTTGTGGAAAACATATATTCATAAGTCCAGAGTGTCACGCTCGAACCTCGTTATCGGTAGTCACTTATTTTCTTCCTATATGACAAGTTTGTAGCAGATGTTCCCCCAAAATTTTGTTTGTTTTTTTCCGTATATTTTTTTCATTATATATATATATATATATATATATATATATATATATATATATATATATATATATATATATATATATATGAAGTTACTTGAATACCCAAACAGAAAACAAGAGAATGAAGTTTGAGTAGCAGATGTTCCCCAAAAATGTGCATTTATAAGAAGAAAAATATGGAACACATGCACAGCAATGCCTATGCATAATCATACACAAACACATATGCATACATATATATATATATATATATATATATATATATATATATATATATATGTGTGTGTGTGTGTGTGTGTGTGTTTATAGTGAGAGAGAAAGAGAGATAATAGATAGATAATAGAGAGAAAAAGAGAGAGATAGCGACAGTGAGTGTTGGTGTTAATAAAAGAATGCTTGGTGTAAAATATACTACTATTAATAATAAATATACATTGATTCGTCACCCTTTTGCTACAATCGATCACTAAGAAAATTTATATCTATTATTATTAGTATATATATATATAAATATATATGTATGTATACGTTCAGGGTTCCGCAGACACGTACGCACGTCTGTGTTGTTTAACTGCAGATTAATGTAATGCTTACTGCCGATTACATTCATTTAATGGAGGTTTTCTAGGTTGGTAAATTCGACGTTTTCCAATGAGGAGATCTTGGGCATTTGACATGTAAAAAAATATAAAATAAAAAAAAGCTAGGGGGGAAGGTCCTGAAATGCCGATCTCCCAGGATAAGTATTGTTCTCGGCCAGACAACGACAGATTCCTCTACCTACCCATCTTTGGCGAGGTCGTTGATATTCGCTCTCGATTTAACATTAGGCCACGAATCAACCAAAATTTCGCCGGGCTTAAAGTATGTCTACGAGAATCTTTTTTATAATTTTCTTTTACATTTTTTATACACCATTCTCTTTACCATTTATTGTAAAGTAATCCTCATATTCTTATTTTCTTTTTTTTCCTTTCACTTTCTGTATATATATATATATATATATATATATATATATATATATATAATTTTTATTATATGAGATTGGAACAAAACCATGTTGAAATCGTTATACAATTGCTTTCGTGTTTCGACACTGTGTTGTGCCTCTTCAGGCGATGGTAAGTGACTAGTTTTTCACTACTGCGCGCTCCAAAAACAAATAACTCATTTTCCATAGCATTTTCGGATACAACAATACATATATTTTCGTTGACCTCTTATTACTAAGAGAAAAAACAAGAACAACATCTATTCTATACCTGAAGATGTCTGTAGGAACAGACGAAAGCTTGTAGTAAAAATAAGAACTAATACGGCAGAAATTTATGGAAACAAGGATCAATTTATTCATAACGGATTCGGAGGTTTTTGTATATTATTTGAATTGTTTGCGATGATGGATTTCTCGCCAATTAAATCATTAACCTTTGCTTTTGTTTTCGTGTGAATAATTAATGAATATATATATATATATATATATATATATATATATATTAAAAATTAATTGATTTAAAATATGGTTTTTTCCGCTACACAGTTCACAGTTGGTAAGGGGTAGGGATGTATTTTTCAATGAATACCAAAATGTAGCTAATAACCGATACAATGATGCAGACATAAGGAAAACCCAGACACCTCTTGTCCAGCTGAAGTAGATTTATCTGTAACCATGGAAACGAGATTTTAGCTGTGTCTTTAAAACCCAGTAATTTTAAAAGTTACACTAAAATTCGCTTGAGGATGAAATGGAACTACTGTCTTTAATTTAATTGTAAAATTAAATTCGTAGCTTTTAGCTTCCATTTTTGAAACATGGTTAGAACTGTGTAGCGAAAAAAAACATATTTTAAATCAATTAATTTATAATATTAATGCTCTGTAAATTTACATCGAGCACTATTTTGTAAAAAAAAATACCTATAAGAACACCAGGTTATATATCTTACTGTTCTTTCTTTATATATATATATATATATATATATATATATATATATATATATATATATATATCATCGGTCAACATCCGTCTGTCTCGAGAGACGATGGAGTTGCGCGTATATATGGAGAACTAGGGCTGCCCAGACGTCTAGTTCCCCCCTCTCAGCTTTACTAGCAGAGTCCAAAGGAGAGGATAAACCAATACAGTTTCGTACCAGCGCGGCTGCAGGAGTTGCCGGAAGGTAGCACAAAGTGCCGTCCACCCGCATTAGGGGCTACACTCCGGGTTTGAATTCAGAGTTGTCCTTCTCCTAGACCAGTTGCCATCCAAGGCTATAGAACCCAGTCTGTCCTGCTGGAGGGAGAAGAAGGGTATTCACACCTTTCCCCAGGGTATTAACACGTAAGTGAATGTAATGGATTCGACTGAAATTCGAACTCAGCTCTTTGATTCCTCAATCCAAACCGCTTTTCATTACTCCACTGTGCCTCCTCATATATAAGAGTTTGTTACCCCGATCACTATAATCTTAATCTGTTCAAGTCTAGTTAACCGTCATAATCCCCTCCTATCCATATAATCTACCACTTAACGCAATCCTCTAACTCGAGTGGCTCCAGACTCTGTTTTTTTTTGAGTCCCGCTCTTTTCTGTACTGTTTCTTTTCGAAGACGTAGTTTCTCTTGTTTTCTGTTTGGGTATTCAAGTAACTTTATATATATATATATATATATATATATACCTGGAGTCTATATATATATATATATATATATATATATATATATATATATATATATATATATATATATATATATATATATATATATATATATATATGGATAGCGGCTTGACTGAGGAATCGAAGAGCCGTGTTCGAATTCAGTCGAAGCCATTACATTCACTTACGTGAATATTTTATATATATATATATATATATATATATATATATATATATAGTATATATTTTTGTAAGTATGTTTGTGTATGTTTACCTGCAAATTAATTTAAAGTTAATTTTTGTTCACATTACATTTAGTGGCTGTTATTCCTGGATGCTAAACTGGTTCGTGACGCTTTCCAAATAGGGGATGTTTAGAGACCCCTTATCCTGAGGGCTATACAGAGCAAAGACTAATGTCGTACTATGATAAAGTGCGACGCATAAGTACATATACGTGAGACCACCTGGTCCCCGTTTTTGTGTTTCAACTACAGGGAAACCCGTCCTTGACGTAGGCACAGATTCCGTACCCTTAGCGGTTCAGGTCATATTTCGTTATAATGGGTGAGTAGCCCAGGAATGTGAGCTCGTGCAATGGGATTGAATCATCGACAACCGTTATGGACATGGACAGGAGGTCGGGTTTATATATATGAAGAAAAATATACGGAAAAAACAAACAAAAATCCTAATATGCAACTATGCTGTTTTAATGTTAATATAATGTCAACGTCGGACGTTTCGGTCTAGTAGACAATCTTCAGGACATATTCATAAAACATAATTAACATTAGACTATATTTAATTCAACATGAAAAAGACTATGGACACGAGAGCAAGACTAATCCAAACAGATAACTGAAATGTTTTATAAGATCAGCGTTCCCTTTTAATATGATCACGTCGTCGTCCCGTGGGCGATGTTGAAAACGTATTCGAAGATGATTTCAAAAATTAGATAAGCTCGATTGAACGATTTTCTCATATAAACAGTTCGTTAAGAAATCGTTTCTGTTCTTATAGGAATACGCGGAGATCAATATATTCTTATATTTTCGTATAAGTTTGAAGTCTTCCATGTTACAAAGTAAATCAAAGATTATTGTAAAATATTAGATAAGCTCGATGGAACGATTTTCTCATATATATATGTATAACTATTTATTTAAAAATTATAACATAAATATGTTATAAAATCACTACAAAAATAGCCATTTTGTTTCAACGCCTCCAGAGTCCTATATCATCACTTGATAAGACACCGGAGGTGTTGAAACAAAATGGCTATTTTTGTAGTGATTTTATAACATATTTATGTTATAATTTTTAAATAAATAATTATATCTGCTCTACTATGTATTGGGCACTCTTTTAAGAATAGTAATTGTTGGTTATTGGAATTTATTTCGTATACACCAAACCTATACTTGGATAAATGTATATATATATATATATATATATATATATATATATATATATATATATATTCTCTGTCCCTGCTTCTCATAGAGATTCTTTCTGCTCACACACGCACGACACACACAGACACACACAACATATATATATATATATATATATATATATATATATATATATATATATATATATATATATATATATATATATATATATATATATATGCACAAAGATATATATACGCGAAGAATGTTCACTATGTGCCCCAGGCTTTGATTTATTATAGTAATTAAACAACTGCAGTAATTCATCAGCTAAATACTAAAAGCCCAATCAAATCTTAATTTTTCCACATTATTAAAGTCATATTGTAATTCAATGCTTCACTTAAGCTTTTAATGGAGTTTTTACACCGGATTTCTGTGCTTACGGTTTCAGCGAATCTGTTTTCTAAGTTATTATCCATAAAATATAAGGCTGAAGAGGCAATTAAGGTAGAGCTTTAAGGAATGACGCTGCAATGAAGATGACGAAGATGTGGAGTTGACCCTGGACTCCAAGACGCTGACAAGAACTCGGAGATGCTGATAAGGACTCGGAGACGCTGCAAGGACTCGGAGACGCTGACAAGGACTCAGAGACGCTGAAAAGGCCTCGGAGA
>CAHIKZ030000102.1:535000-570000 GCA_903632075.3 Acanthosepion pharaonis | reverse complement strand
GGAACGACGAGGCTGATATCGAATCTAACCAGATTCCCATCCGAGTCACCAAAAGGTTAGAACGTCATATTTGGGTGCCGCGACCGATACCAAGCCAGTTGGTCGCCACAGGACGAGACAACACGACTGACGCGACAGGCGGACGTCACGTTTGGAGCGGCGACACCCGAACGAAGCAGCGAGGAGCGAGCGAAGGCTGTGTTTAGGGACGTCACACAGGGATGTAATATTACAGCGGCGAGAAAGTGACTAAAGGCGAGGTGCCAGGTCAGGACCAATAACATTGAAGATTCTTATTTCGATTTCTAGCAAGAATCTCTGAATACATACAGCAGTAGCATCAGACCATATATGGAAGTAATATTCGAAGCATGGACGAATGGTAGACTCATAAACATGTAAGATAGACTCTGAAGAGAAAAACAGTCTAGCACGATACAGGGAAACGTCATTATCATTTTCCACTGATTCTTGTACGATCACCTAGGTTAAGCAGCGTAGTGCCTTGTTGGTACCTAAATGGGTGACTACTTGATATTACCAGGTATATGTGCGGGTGGTTCAATGGATAACGGCTCGGATTTGGAAATAAGAGAGCAGAGTTCCAGTCCCAGCCGTGTTTTCTCTTTCTTGATTGCCTGTCAAGTTCAATGTTATTTAAGTTCTTTTTGATACTTCAGCAATATACTGTACAATGGAATAGGTGCATTCAATTGGGATGTCTTTAGTTGGAGTTTCTTTCCAATTGTGATAACATAATTCTCTCAATGTACTTGGTTTCTTTCTTTAGTGATAGGATAAAATTGATAGGATAAATTCACGAATATCTAACAGAAGAGTTTAGGGTTTCATTTTTTGATGTAACCTTAATTATCAGGTTAACTAAAGTGTATTACTGATAAATTTTATCAGTTAATTTGAATTTTGGCGATAAATTGGAAAAAAATCGGTATATCTATTTTAATATCTTTGACACAAAAACACTTTTCTTATAAAAATAGTTTATTTCATGTGGTTGACATGAATTGCTCGGCCTACCTGAAAATTGATGGATTTATACTTTATTAACTAAATTTTGCGATCAGCCAATATCGTAAATTGACCTTTTCTCTAAAAATGAGCAATTCCAGTACAGAAAAAACGGTAGCAGACCATGAAAAACTAAGGTTATTTTCGAAGTCAGCACCATCAATTAAGCTAAAAAAAAGTGTTTTGTTTCTTGTCACCAAAAATCGCGTAGACCAGTAACATATATGGTTAGAATATTTGTATGTGTTTGCAGACATGCATTTTTGTACCTTTCCAGTATTCGTAATATTTACGAACAGCAAACTTAAGGATTCCTGGGTATTGCGATAAACTACATTCGAGTCCTGGGAGGTTTGAGGAGCGTGGAACCACCTCCCAATTGCTGGTGTTCCCCGGTACACTCTGAACCGGGGTGGTAGCACCTGTTAGGGTCTCAACTATGGGAAAATAGTTAACCCCGAAATTGGTAAGAACACGATGAATGTGTAAAAATAGGTTTTAATACCAGAAATATTTTGTAAAAAATTATCATCAGCAATAAATATTTGATGAAATAAAAACTATTACCAGCTATACATTTTTGGAAAAAAAATATTACCAGCTATACATGTTTGAGGAAAAAAAAAAAGAAGAAATATTACCAGCAATACTTTTTTTTGGGGGGGGGGATTACCAGAAATGCATTTTTTGTAGGAAAAAATTATTACCAGAAATTAATTTCTGACAAAATAAAGTATTATCAGCAATAAAAACTTTGTCGGCATTAAATAACACATCGAGGTTGATATGCCGTAAAACACAACAAACCAAACCAAACCAAACTTAAGGATGGATTCGATATGACATTTTAGTTGGGAGAATATATGTCTTTCCGTTTGAAATGGGCATTTCAATGTCACAGAAACAATTCCCTTTTCACCTTTTGTCATTGTGTTTCATTTATTCTCCAATTTTATGTCGGTTATAGAAATACATGAAAGTTCGGCTCTCTGCAGTTGGAATTTTCTCAAAGACATACAAACAATGACCGGAATATTCTATCCCTGGGCGTTTCCTGTCATGGAGCCAACGATCATGGCACTTCACAACTTCCTATTGTCTGTAGCAATATTTGTTTCTTTATTATTCCTCTTAGTCCTTATTGTGCTATATATTTACACAAATTAGTATGTTAATCGACATTTTCCCCTTATCTCTCTCTTCAATGTTCCCTGCGTGTGTTAAAGTCTCCAAGCCGTCTTTCCTCATTGTGGGTCCTACGGTCATCTCCTGCTCTATATTAATTACATTTCTGATTCCATTTTCTTGAAAAATTGCTCGTCGTTCATCCTCTCCCTCACTGGTATTCTTAGTGGCGATCTGCAAAAACACATCCATATTACTTCAAGTTATCTTACATGTTTGATGAAATTGTTCAGTAGCCACTCCCAGATAGGAGGATTGATAATTCATAACATCCCATCACTTTGTCTTTGCTTCTAACAATATTTTCATGTTAATATATATTGTCATCCACAGACAGACTATTTTGCTGTATTACAGCTCATCATTGCGGCTAGACGTCCGGTTGCCTCTAGCAAGGATCGAAACCTGAATTGGCATCAAGTCGGAGATTTTTCCACTAAGCCGTTGCCACAGGGCAGGGAAGAAGGTGAATTTTAGCGTATTTATTTTTAGATAAACACACAGTGATCGAGAGGACACGATTCGCTTTACCGAACCAATCAACCATAATAGTCACTGTTTACAAACTCACCTGAAACAGATTTTTTCAGGAGTATATATATATATATATATATATATATATATATATATATATATATATATATATATATATATATATATATATATATATATTTTTTTTTGGAAGATATCTTTCGCTATTTCAAGGCGCCTTCAGATTTCGGTACCATCTGTTCTATCGTATGCTATATCACTTCCTAGTTCTTTAAATTTCTGTATTCGCTTGATATTGTGGAATGTTCAATTTACATCGCATTCTTGTCCGTTCCTCTTGCTGAGAACTTTAAATATATATATATATATATATATATATATATATATATATATATATATATATATATATATATATTATTAATCGCAATCAATCGATACTTAAAGATTAACGTTCAACAAAAGACCTGTTTTCTTATAAAGAATATTTATTATATTTTTCAAGCATTTCACCTCAAGCAAGGTGGGAGTGCCATGAGCACACAATGGGTTACAGGGAATGAAAAATAAGAGTAAAGAGTTGTTTTTGAGGAAAAGATAAAGAGAAGGAAGGGGATCAAGATCAAGGCATCGGCTGTCGATTGACATTATATTCGAATATTTGAAGAAGCAAGTAAGCGGAAGGGAGTTCCACTGTCGGGAAGTGCGAGAGAAGAAGAAGATGGAGTAGATTAGATTTAACTGTTTCGACAGTAAAATGGTGGGACCGAGATGCCAACCATGTAGCACGCTAAGTTAGGGCATCAGTGAAAATATCTCGTCAAGCAGTTTCCATGAAAATATTTGTAGAAAAGACAGAGGGGAGTCACATCACGTCTGTGCGAAAGTGAATGAAGTCGAAATGCCAGGTCAGGACTGGTCATATTACATATCCATTTGTGGATTTTGTCGAGAAACCTCGAAATAAACAGCAGAGACAGCAGAGTAAATTTGGCAACAGTATTCAATGCAAGGACGAATGGTTGTTTTGTAGATTTGAAGGAAAGACTCAGGCAAGAAACACCTTCTGTCGTGACACAGAGAACCACTTTTGCTTGCGGTAGATGAAGCTATTGATTCAATTCAATTGTCCCACCTCAGGAAATCACGGACCGAGTCGAAGTCGGCGTATTGATAACTGAAAATTCTGTTAGTGAGAGGTTTTTAGCTTGAAGGGGGGGAGATGTTAATAGACACTACAGTGTAACCAGAGTTGCCAAGAGGGCAGAGTTGTGTAGCGTGACAAGAGTCAGGTATTGGAGGTAAAACAGAGGTCGATAAGGGATGCGTTACTGTCAGGGTTACTGGGGAAACATGTAGGAAAGTCAGGCACTTGCTTGAAGGTTTGAGTGATTGAAAAGTTAAGTTTCGTTGCCAGTGAGGTCAGTTACAGAGTATTTAAGCCACATGGTATGGTGAGTGTTAAAGTCACCGAACACGAATATTTGCACAAACGGATGTAGAGAAACGGCCTTGTCTATATTATCGGAAATGACATTGAGTACACCACAGTTTTGAGAAGAAGGGGACCCGATAGAGAAAGAAGAGATTACTGAATTGAGGAGCGATAGAAGGAGGTACATATACGAATGGTCTGAAGATTCAAGAAAGGGTTCCCTAGCCAGCAAGAGACGATCGCGGACATAAACTCCCAGGCTATGCATGTGGATTTTAGAGTCCCTTTTAAGGATAGAAAGGTAACCGGGAATCAGAGGATAGGATTGACGAGTTAAGATTAGTCTCGCAGAGAGCTAGTATTTCAGAAAACTTTTCGAAGAGGAACGATTCCACACTGAAGGAATTGGAACGAATGCCATGGATGTTGGAGAAGTAAATGTTAAAGGGTTTACGTGAATTTTTTTTTGAGCTGGTTTAAGTTTATATTTTTGATTGTTTATGGTCATGTTGGTAAGATAAAAGGCCTAAAGTGATAGTAGCAGACAGTCATTGTATGCGAAATGGGCAGAAAGAAACTGACGCAAACTGCAACATAATGTGGCCTCAGGGTTGCCCACCAGAGATGCTCGTAGGGGAACCCTTCCATGCGCGATATGGCACTGTAAGAACACTGATATTATGCAATTGTTGATCAGAGCCGCCTATCAAGACGCTATGCAAGAGTTCGGGCTCCTAACTACCAGTCGGAAACAGCAACCAGAATACAAGAGATTCACGACAGCACCACTACAGAGGACAGAGAAAAAGAAAGAATCCAGGATCTCCATCCTAAACAGGAAACAAGAGATGAACCTCTCGGGTTCAAGAGAAGAGCGTGAAGCATTGACCGGGCCACATGAAAGCCTGTTTACTCCTATTACACACACAGAAAAAAAAAAAAAAAAAAAAAAAAACAAAAAGAACAAAAAACAAACAAACAACAAAGCAGAAGTCCATGAACATCGTGCAAACATTCACCCAGAATTGAAACTGAAATATAAAGTTCAACTTAGTTTAAGTGCCAACATGCACTTCCCGTTGAAGCCGAACACTACACGTCTGTGAGCCGAGAATAAAAAATAACGACCAATACTTGCGAAATCAATGATCTCATATTCAAAGTGTTCAAAAAGAGGATAGAATAAATTCACTTTAATTAGAAGAAATAAAAAAAAGAATTAGAATCGAGTAAAAATAAAAATAGGAATAGATAAAAAAAATGATTAAAGAATGAAATTCAAAGAAATACATGCATATAAGACGGCCGACGATATACATTTTCACGTGGCTTCGTAGACGAAAATTAAGCAAGGAGTGACTTTTTTTGGCAGGGTATATAATATGTCTGCATTTAAATCCCAAGACCGATGGAGGAGGTAGTTCTAATATGGCCATGTAACAGCATTAACTTCGCAAGGAAGATGAACACTCCACGTCTGTGAGCCAAGAATAAAAATAACGTCCAATAAATTAAATTCAAAATAGGTATCTAACGAAAATAAAGTAAATTGAACAAAGATGGCGAGCTCTTTATTTTGAATGCCATTTCTTTGTAGCACTATGTGATCATGATTCTCCACAATTTGTAATTCTATTGATTATTAATTTTTATTATATTAATCAGAATATTTTGAATAAGGAATATTCACAAATAATAGTTAAAATTTAATTATTTAGTATATTTTTCTTACTTATTTTTATTAGTTATACTTGACTAAGTTTCCTCATATGTTTAAAAAATGTATTTTAAAATGCATTTCTATTTTAAAATCATAAGATAATTTATAGTGTATTTTAATGACTGTAATACCCCTTGTATAATAAGCAAAATCTGGGTGCGTATTATGCACAGCTACAAAAAATCTTTAAAAAATTTCCGTGAAATAAAATAAGAATTATCATAAAACTAAATTAGAATAATATTATTCTATGTGTGAAACCATTTTAAAATAAGAGTAGGAAACGTTCACCGTTGAGATACAATTTATAGAGTTTGATTACCAAACAAGGGGTGCGTATTATGCGTGAGTAGAAGTATTTTCCAACACTTTTTTAAGGGGTGCGTATTATGGATGATGGTATATTATACATGGGGAATTAAGGTAAATAGCAGTTGTTATGATATAGCCTTTTGTCGGTAACTACAAAACTATAGTTTTACTCTCTAATCATTGATAATTCATTTTTGCTGAGTTTTAACATATTAAAAATTGATCTTATCAGAGATTTATATATACGGGTGCGTCAAAAGTAACGCCCTTTTTTTAAATTGAATTTTATTGAACAAAAATAATTGACAGTTCAGTTTAAGATGGCTTCACCTTAGCTAGAGCGTTCGGAAATGTTTAAATCTGAATTTCAAGATAAGGTTGATAGGACAACGTGGATCAATTGATTGTCCATCACAATCACCAGACCTAATACAATTAGGTTTTTCTTGTTGGGCGGAGAGAAAGAACATTTTTACAGGCTCTTAATGAAAATAATTCCTAAATTAAAACAAGCAATTTTTGATAAATGTTCTTAAATTAATGTAGAAATATGTCAAATGGTTTGTAGAAATGTTGCTGACAGGATTCAGCGTTGTATTGAAAATGAAAGGGAACATTTTGAACATCTTATATAGTTTTTAATCGTAACAAATCATGATGTTTTGATATGAAAATACTTAATCTCCTGTAATCTATTTTTGTTCAATAAAACTTAAATAAAAAATGGTGTTACTTTTGCCTCCCCCTGTAAGAATATCGTTGTGACTTATATAGACGATTTGCTTATATAGACGATTTGCTTATATTGACTAAATAAAGATTACTTATTGCATAATGGGGGAATATTAAATGATTTTAATTCTTGTCAAGTTTTGTTTCAAATCATTATTGTTACTCTCCTTTCTATTTTACTACAAAAAGCAGTTTTTTGTTTATTTTTAAATTAGTATCACACCATGTAAGGCAGTAAAGCCACTAAGACGCAAGGGTTTACAGGGTGTGGGAGAATTTAGGAACATAAGCATTAATAAGATTGCATTGGGATTAAAATCTTCGCAGATTAAAGTTGGCTGGAAAGCATGGTGTTGGTAAGGAATTCCACAAGCGAGAAGTGCGTGAAAGGAAACTGTTAGCCTAGAATTTACGACTACATCTAGCCAGTTTAAATTGATTAGATCTCGACACCTGTCTTGTGCTGCGCTTAAATTCAAAAACTCTAGGTACCATAGCGGAGAGCTCATCCTAACAATTACCATGAAAGTATTTATATAAAACACACGTTACTTTAGTCTCGCCATGTATAGGGTGACCCAAAAAGCGGGAACTTTTTAACCATCCAATAAAACCAAGAGTGATGGAAGAAAAATATTTATTCATAGTAACTGAAACCTTAAAAAATGCCATTTAAGAAACAATGATGGAATTTTCATTTTTTTAAAATTATGTCCTGTAGATGGCGTCCTTCTGTATGAATGCATTCTTGAAATCTGCTGTTGAGATTCCTCATTGACTGCTGCAACATCTCAGCTGGGATACTATGAATTTCACCTTGAATTCTAAATGGCGGAATGTTTACTTGCTCAAGGTCACTGTCTCGCAGTGTTGCCACTTGCTCATGTTTGGCAATACGCACTTCAAAAATATCCATTTTTTTGGGTCACCCTATATATTATCGTTGCGACGTTCAATGTTGAATCAGTAAGTATTTCCGGTCAACGTGAGAAATATTTAGAGAAGAAATTGATTAAAACGCAGAGAATACTATGTAAACTACAGCTCAAATGCACGCAAGGTTTAGAAATTACTTATCATTACATTTTACAGTATGCCTTATAGGCTGTGTGGGTGGTGTAATAGTATATAACCCGGAATGAGCATTCGTGAAACGAGTTCGAATTCTTATCGTGTTTGTTACCTTCTCTTTCGTGCAAATAACCTTGAGAAAGTCATGAATCCGTCTCTTATGGTTTACATACTGTTTTTTTTTTTTTAAAGTTCGTTTTTTTTTGTTTTTTTTTAAATCGGTATCATTCCATGTAAAGCAGTAAAGCCATTAACACACAAGGGGTTACAGGGTGTGGAATGATTAGGAACAGAAACATTAATTATGTGTAAGAAAAGAAAAGATTAATCAGGAGGACGGTAGATAGGGACTGACATTGAATTTATATTTTTGCAGATTAAAGTGGGCTGGAAAACATATAGCCGGAAGGGAGATCCACAAGCGAGGAGTGCGAGAAAATAAACTGTTAGCATAGAATTTACGACTATATCTAGCCAGCTCAATTGTAAATTGGGATCTCGACGCCAGTCTAGTAATGCACTTAAATTCAAAAAGTCTACCCACCATAGCGAATAGCTCATCCGAACAATTACCCTGAAAGTATTTATAGAAAAGACACGGAGAACCAACTGTTACGGCGGTGGGAAAACGACTGAAGCCGAGCTGCCAGATCAAGATTGACAATAATGCTGATTCTTATGATGTAAATATGATATTATACTTATCAAACCTAAAGAACATTTTTGTCAACTCAGTAGTTGTGTTGGTATAGTTTGTTTTGTTTTACGGCATATCAACACCTCAGCGGGTTATTTAATCTCAAAAAGATTTTTATTATCTGTCTATATTTCTGAGATGAGGTATTATGTACACTATTTACACTGTTTGGACTATTATCCTCATCTATGTTGCCATATCTATCACCACGTTTCAGCCGTTGTACGCTCCGGCCTTCAGCTAGTTGGAATGTCGAACTGAATCCTTTATTTCGCTCGCTGGGGTAGATTTTTCTAGTTCCACGTGTCATGTCTAATGGATGTCAGTTATCAATTATCTCTTGTTAATTCCCCTCTCCAAATTCTCCACTGCCTTAACGTTAGTTAGATCCAGTGACAGGACCCAAAGAGTGTGAGTTCAATACCTGGTTAAGGCAGTGTAGAACATGGAAAGGGAAATTAACAGGAGATAACTGATAACTGACATCCATCAAACATGGCACATGGAACTAGAACAGTCTACCCCAGCGCGCGAAATAAAGGGTTCAGTTCGACATTCCAACCACCTGAAGAAGGCTGGAGCGTACAACGGCCGAAATGTTGTGATAAAAAATGGCAACAAAGGTGAGGATGATAGTCTGAACGATGTAAAGATTTTTATTGCTGCTAATTCTTTTTCAAAAATGTATTACTGGTAATATTTATTTCCCCCAAAATGTATTACTGGTAATATTTTTTCTTTGAAAAATGTATTACAGGTAATATTTTTTCCTTGAAAAATGTATTTCTGGTAATATTTTTTCTTCAAAATATTCATTGCTTATATTAAAACCTATTTTTAAATTTTCACAGTGTTTCGACCCTATTTGGCGATAGTTGGGATCCTACCAGGTGCTATCACCCCAGATTGTGGTGGAAATGGGAAACCTAGCAATTAAGAGGTGTTTCCACGCTCTTCAAAACCTCCTGGTCAGAGGCTTTGCTGTTGGACGTGGTTTATCGTCTTGCCCAGGACGCGGACGTAGTTTATCGTCTTACCCAGGATGTAGTTTATCGTCTTGCCCAGGACGCGGACGTAGTTTACCGTCTTATCCGGAACGCGGACGTAGTTTATCGTCATACCCAGGACGCTGAATAGTTGGAGACATTGGGCTTTTTGGTTTGAGCTAGCAACCAATCTTAAAGAACTGAAACACTCTGAATTTAAAAATGTTTGGGGATATGGCTCGTAAATCCATCCGGTAGAAAATCTACTTGTTATGGAAAGCGCAGCTGTAAAACCTAGCGTGTAGCTCACTCCATAGTTGTAGTGTACGGGAGAGAGGGAGGAGAGAGAGAGAGAGAGAGAGAGAGAGAGAGAGAGAGAGAGAGAGGAGAGGAGAGAGAAAGAGAGGAGAGAGAGAGAGAGGAGAGGAGAGAGAGAGAGAGGGAGAGGAGAGAGAGAGGGAGAGAGAGAGAGAGAGAGGAGAGAGAGAGAGGGAGAGGAGAGAGATGGGGGAGGGAGGTAGAAAGACGTATTATAAATTACTGTGAATCAACATATTTAAATATTTGTTCAATATATTTTCCATATGTTTTCATTGGTTCTAGAAACAGTTGAGTAATATCATTCTAAAATAAGAGTCATAATTTTTTGAAACCGTCTATCAAATTAATGAATTGTAGGTTTCATTTATCCAAACGTTAAGATGCAAAGGTGTTCAACTATAGACATTATATAAACGTAATGACATTCGTGTGGCAGACCATTCTCCTCAACCAACTCAGTAGACGTCTAATTATCACAGGCAGATCATTTTCGTTTTTTTCCCCCCCTCTCTCTCGGAGAAAATGTTAACAATTTACTATACAGCTAATTATGTAGTGTAAACAGGATACTTGTTATTTCAAATTTGCCCCGAGCTAAAACATTAATTAGCAAATTGACAATAAAGGCCAGCTTAAGACGTTAGCGTTGTGTTTGATACCTATATTAATGTCATTTCGTATTAAACTTAATGGTATAGTTCTGTGGATAAAAGAATTGGCTAGGTACTAGGAAGCCTGTTGTTCAATCTCCTTATTTTATTCGGTATGATTTCTCAAATATAGGAAAGGATGTTTTATAGTGTCTGATTCTAAATAAACCGACGTTTCAATTGAGGTTTAGTCTAACTTATTATGTGTATGTTCTTGCAAGGAGAAGGTAACGGTAAACCACTCCACTCTCATTCCAAGCAGTATAAGCAGTGGTAAATCCAAATATTTCAAATATAAATGACCAGAAAATAAACAGACTTACTTTATAAAATAAAATCTATGCATCCACAGAGAAATTACAATTTTTGGAAACAGTTTGTGAGTGTATGTGGGGCTCTATGAGTACTTGGAAGTGGTTGGCGGTTATTGCAAAATTACTTACATGCTGGGCAGCAGCTGTTCAAGGAGCAGAAAATTGGGGAAAGAGAAATACTTTTGAAAGCGCCCAGATTTTTATGCTAACAACACTGAACCTGGTCACGTGACTAGATGTTTAAGGGAGGTAATCCATTTTCGCCACATATGCCCCAGTTTATTTTATTTATTTACTATATTGTTCGTGGTTTTAGTTCGCTCAAAGGTAAGACCATTCACAGATATTAAAGGGAAGGATTTTGCTTTGAGTCATGATCGCCTACATCCTGAAGAAACACAGTATTAAAAATAAATATTTGCTGTACGTAAACAGGCACTACTATAGTGATTCTTATTTTCAGGTGTACACGAAATATTGTCCGTAAGCCGTTAAGTTTAAATGTTTATCACCTATTTAAGATAGACTAGCAGCATGGCCCGGCGTTGCCCGTGCTTGATTCAAAAATCGTACGACTCATACAGCAATCGCTATCACTTGACTTAAAATATTTTTGCCCTTCCTTGCCTTTAAAGTTGTGCCCTTTGCCGTGTTGATGTTGGTACATGCCTTACTTCTTACCTATCTCACACTGCGAATTTTTTCTAAGCTCTATACTAAACATTAAATCTGGTACGAAAAAAAAACTAAACAAAATGAACACAAAACGATCAACTTTAAAAAAGGACTCGTAACTGGAACAACCGAATGAAAAAAGAAAGTTAACAACAAATACTTTTTCACACCGAACCCAGTTCTGCGGAATCAGAATCAACGTTGAGTTTAAACAAGCAAATGAGCCAATTGGAGTAAAGTACCATGCAGATTTACATTTTTACCACTTGTGACGAATGCAGCTATCGATTTTTTTTGCATGCGAGCATGCTAGTTAACATTCGTGTCAGTCAGCTGTTGGCTCTCACGGTCTTGGCCTTCCCGCTAACTTGGAGCATGTGCATGTAAATTTTGGTACAAATCCGTCGAAAATTGCGGAAGAAGTGAAGGATTCATGCCTTTCCCGAAAGTATTAGTGCGAAAGATAGCGCAACCGAATCGAACGTGAAAGATAACAAATAGAAAAGGGTTTAGAATTAAAAAAAAGAATACCGCTTATAGGCGGTTTAATGTGTTAAATAAGTTCATATCACCCACTGGCGAATGTGGTCGGAATATAAACTGACTTAAAACCAGGGTTTTGCAAAGCTGACTGTCAATGTAATTCCTCTTCATTTGGGACAAGGCTTAATAAATATCAATGCATGTATATATTGAGAATAAGAGTGATTCTTTACCAATTATATTATCAGAGTGTGGCATAAACACAAGGAAACTTCGGATTAAATCAGGAATTTCATTGCTCCGTTTCTAACAAGTATCGTAGCTAAACAATTCTCGCTTGCAAATCGTGACTCTTGCCGCGTTTATGTCACTTTTCTTCTACAAGTCTGTCGATTTTATTGGGCGTTTCTCTTTAGCCCCACAACAAAACAAAACAAAACAAAAATATATATATATATATGTTCGAGAAGAAACGACAAGATCGCGTTTTGCTCTCCAATCAATAGGCTTACGTAATCCAGGTTTACCGAGCAAAACTGTGGCTTTTATTTTGCGTGCTGGTGTCGTTCCAACAGGAATAATTTGATGAAACGTTAAGTTATTCTTCCCATGTCTTCTTTGAAGCTTGCACTTTTTCCTCGTTTTTCTTCCTGTAATTCATTATTTCCAAGATCATTAAAACATGTTATAGGATAATAACGGAGCTCTGCCTGACAAGCCTCGCTCTCCAGTGTGCAGATCTAGGAAAGTGTATACAAAAGATATGCATTTATTGATCCAGTAATTTTCTTCGCGCCGTTGAAAGGAAGAGCAAGTATGTACACAGCTTGCTCCCATTGACGTAACAGAGAACGATTCTGAAGATGGCGTAAAACTGCTGAGACTTTGTATATCCAAATATATTCTTAGGACTTATAAACGGAGTTTTTTTTTCTATAAGTAGGTGCAGTTATACGATAACGGAAGCATTGAATTCCAAACTACTCTTCTCATAGGCTCTTCAGCTATTTTACACATAGTTGATGATACGGGACAGAGAAAGAAATGGGTTATACCTTGCCAGGGGATAATGCTGCACGGTGAAGTCAAAATTATTAGAGGGAATTAGAACCTCGATTTACAGATTACATATGCCGTTAGTTAAAAAGCACGCCTTTGACAATTTAAACAAATTCTTTTCTTATGGACTACATTAAAGAATGAGTAACATTACAGAAGAAAACAAACATTAAGCGGTTGCCGGTTTATGGCACTCGAATGAAAGTCGAATACTAGCTCCTACCCCTAGGATATCTTCTTCGCTGTGCCGTTTCCTGTCAGTACGTGGGTGACCATTGATCTTGGCAACTTCCTATCCTTCGTGGCCCTTAGCACCCTTTCTCCCTTCTAAACCTCCAACCCACCTTTACGCTATCCTCAAGTTGGTTGTCCGTTGACTTCCCGTATATTTCAGGACCTCGATATTCACTGTGAGCGTTTCTTTTCCGAGCCCTTCTTCCTCATAATGTGTCGAAGGAATATCCTCTGTCTGATTCTGACTAAAACTGCTCTTTTTGTTATCATTTTATGTAAGACTTAATGGCTGCTTACTCAGTCCGTCTATGGAATCCTGTTTTACCGCACTTCTGTTCTGGCCAGTTTCATCTTCGTCCGTGGAGAAATGGTCCAACGCTACCTGTCATAAAACAGCACATAGCAATTAATTACTTTTGTGCAGATCTTGGAATGCATCGGTCGCTAATCCAGTGTAAGTTCGGATTTCGGTGCCAGTTTTCCCTTTATTTCTTAGGAGATTTACCAGATGTGTAATCTAACATTTTAAATGATTACTGTTTGTTGCTAAATAAATGAATATCAAAAAAATACGCCGTGAAGTTTTTCTACTGGGGAGGTGGGAATGTCTTCTATCTAAACGTAGGCTTCTGTGTCCTATTTGTTTGAGGTGTGTCTTCTGTGAAACTAGGTCTAGCGTAAAACCTTTGTATTCAACGAAATTAGATCTTTATGTATATTTAATATCACTTACTTGAAATTTAGGAGATCTACTCAGAAAATTTCGAATAAAATGATAACAAAATGAATAATAATAATAATAATAATAATAATAATAATAATAACAACAACAACAAAATATATAACTATCAGGAGTGGAACTGCAGAACCCAGACATTCCAGTCTTAATAGAGTGCAAAATCAATTAAGGGTTATTGTAGGGGGGGGTTATTCTCCAGTTTGCAAACTTTTTACACAGACTTCTTATCACAAGTCTATCAAAACTCTATCGCACTTTCTATTTCTGCTAGATTTTTTCCCCAAGAATTTCTGCTTTTTGTACTATGCTTTTGTATGGGTTTTTTCCTAAACGCTTCAGACTTTATCACTTCAGGTCAAGGGTCAATCCTTATTTAGCCTCCTTATCCTCTTAAACTTCACTTCTATAAATTACATTACGAACATCACTTCTATTTTTCATTTACTAGCAGCCATACCCGGCTGGTCGATCAGAAAAAACGTTCAATTAGAACGGAGCAAAAACAGCATCCTGTTTAGATGTAAAAGGTATATCTTCTTCAATTACTTTAAAGTGCTTTCGGTAAAAAAAAAACAAAACAAAAAAACAAAAAAAAAAACATACACACTTTGAATTAATACAGTTACTGATATAACAGAAGTAGTCTGTATTTATTCAATCGAAGATAGCCGAGGACATGAAAGGATAAAACAGGAAACACGAAGACCAACTTCAGACCACAATTATTTTGGAGTTTTTGAAATTCACTTTGTCAGTGCGCTACCAGAGATGTAAAAATGAAGCAATTATGAAGCAATTGTTATGTTTATTGAAAATTGGTAGAAAGATCAACGAAAAATAAGAAAGAAACCAGTAAAACACGCCATTTTTCGCAATTTACACGGGCTTTCCCTATATGGGTTGACTCAATTATCAAGTTAAATGACTGTTAAACAATCAGTTTATTGTTGGCTACAATGGAGTGAAGTTTGTATTAGATTGCTACAAAATTGAGTGAATTTTTAGTTTAAAATTTCCATTGAAATCGATTTGTGTTGAACTCGATTTCTCGTTTTTCGCGGTTTTTCGATAAACGCAGTGGCTTAGAAACAAAAGTCAGATATCGTTAAACTTGTCATGATGTATGCAACCTACACACCGAGTATGAACGAAATCGGAAGAAAGAATCTGAATTTACTGAATTTTGATTAACATTATCGATTATTGATTTTTTCAAAATTATCGGTTTTTTACGCTAAGAACCTATCTCTTACATTGTACAATGTATGTGCCAAGGGTGGTCAAAATCGGTTGATGGATCTCGAGTGAAAAATTATCACAGACAGAGAGATACACAGTGCGTGTGTGTGCGCGCGTTTGCAAGTTTCAGAGGAACTGACGAGGAACTGCGATTAACATGAATCTCGAGTGAAAAGACACACAAACATCCTCAGTTATATATATATATATATATATATATATATATATATATATATATATATATATATTATAATTCCCTATTGACATGATGGTCCACGCAGATTGTAACGAATCTTTCAAAAATCTATCAAAATACGAGGACATTGAAGTGTAAATCGCAAAAATGTGGCACATGAGGACATCAATAATTCCAGTTGGAGTTGGAGTTAGAGCACTCGGATTGATTGAAAAAGGTCCGGTAGACTCAGTGATTGGATTCTTGGTAGAAATACAAAAAAATTGTACTCAAAAGTAGAGCTCACACATTACGAAGATCTTTATCTATGTAAAATGTATGTGATTTTATTTTTAATTTTTTTAAAATGATCATTGGAAAATGTCATGAAGCCATTTCTGACTGTTGATCTCTGATTGGGACCCGGAAGGAAACGTGTATACGACAGAAATCAAAGAAAATAATAATAACTGTCTATACTTCTGAGATGAGATATTATGTACATTAATTACATTTTTCGGACTATTGTCCTCGGCTTTGTCGCCATATTTATTACAACGTTTAGGATGTTGTACGCTCCGGCCTTATTCAGGTGGTTGGAATGTCGAACTGAACCCTATATTTCGCTCACTCGGGTAGATTGTTCTAGTTCCACGTACCATGTTTAATGGGTGTCAGTTATCAGTTAACTCCTATTAATTCCCCATGTTCTGTTCGAGATATTAGAACATCCAGGAATGGGAGTGTGTTGTTACTCTCTTTCTCCACTGTGAACTGTATCGAAGGTCTTATTCAGTTCACATGGTCCAGTAGAACCTGGACA
This sequence comes from Acanthosepion pharaonis, assembly GCA_903632075.3. NCBI lineage: Eukaryota > Metazoa > Mollusca > Cephalopoda > Sepiida > Sepiidae > Acanthosepion > Acanthosepion pharaonis. The sequence goes on along the minus strand of CAHIKZ030000102.1, from coordinate 553,632 downwards.
TCTTCCTGGTGTGGCCAGAGTATAAAGGTATCATCTACGTACTTTAACCATAGAGTTGGCTTTAGAGATATAGATTCTAATGCCATTTCCTCAAAGTATTCCATGTATATATTCGCCATTGCTGGTGATAATGGCGAGTCCATTACTAAGCCCTCATCCTGTCGATATATGTGTGATCCCATTTTGAAGTGTGTTGTTTGTGTACAGAAAGTCAACATCGCCACCGGATTATCTATTGGAATAATAGCTGCAGCTGCGGAAAGAAATATAAAGGGGAGACAGGCCGCCCCCTTAAGGTAAAGCTTCTAGAACACCAGAAAGCTGTAACACGAGGGGAAGTGGAAAAATCGAGAGAAAAGGGAGATCACCGTTCTCTGTGAGATCAGGTTGAGATCATAGTCAAAGAACATCATTGGAAAATTCGTAAACTTAAGGAATCAGCAAAGATGCTAGGCCACAAAAATCTGAGCCGACCAAGCATAGAAATGAATACAATATGAGAACCATTAATAACGAGTGCCAGAGAAAAGCGATAATAACAACAAAAAATTGCAATATGGCCTCTGGTAAAAACATGCAATGATAACAGCAAAAATTGCAATATGAGCACTGGTAAAACATGATATGGTAACAGTGAAAAATTGCAATATGAGCACTGGTAAAAAATGGTTGCTTAAGACATTAGGTTTACATTACCCAGAAATTCATACAGAGATGTCCTCAAGGCCACATAGCCCAGTGGATAAAGGCGTTAGTTAGATCCAGGAGTGTGAGTTCAATACCCGGTTAAAGCAGTGGAAAACTTGGCGAGGGGAATTAACAGGAGATAACTGACAACTGACATCCATTAAACATGGCACGTGGAACTAGAACAGTCTACCCTGAAATAAAGGGTTCAGTTCGACATTCCAACCCCCTGAAGAAGTCCGAAACGTTGTAATATATATGAGGACAAAGATGAAAATAATGTAAATAGTGTGATAATAATAATAACCTTAGCTCTACCCCTTCAACATGAAATAGAATTTGAATGGCATTAAAAATACTTACCCAAATGAGGATGCACCACTCGAAATCAGATGTTGATAGTATGTATATATGTACCAAGAGGCCTAGGAGGTCGAAGTCTAATCCAATTTGAATTAACTCTAAAATCTATAGCAATCAGATTGGAAGCCTACCTCACAAAAACCAATGTTCCTCCCCTGCAAATAGTAAAACAGCAAATCATCTCCATCAACAAAGAATCTACACACATCAAGAAACAGCTTAATATACCTGAAATCTTATCAACAAAAAAAAAGAAAAGAAAAAGAAGAAGCGAATACCATCTACGCCAAACGAGTAAAACAAAAATCAAAACAACTTTGCCAAATGAAATCACAACAAAACTTGTAGGACAAGGCGTTGTATGGCAAATAGATAAAAAGAACGAAAGACGCAGATGTAGACCAACGGAAAACACATCATTGGCTGAGAAGCACTAGGCTGAAAGCTGAGTCAGAAGGCCTAATTATTGCAACTCAGGACCAAAGACTGGCAATAAGATCCTATCCCTGTCTCATAATCAAGCATAGATCTAAACCCAAAATGCAGGATCTGCGGAAAATATGATGAAACTATCGACCATTTTAACTCAGGATATCCGGAACTGGCAAAAAATCAATATACCCGCAGACATAACAAGGTAGCGATATATTTGCTCTGGAAGATATGCAAGAAGCACAAAATCGAAACCACTGAGAGATGTTATGACCATCAATCAACGCAGTTACCCAAAATAACGACGTAACTATCCTCTGGATCATACCAATTCAAACTGACAGGGAAATAAAAGCGAACAGACTGATATTGTCATAAAAGACAAAAGATTCAGGAAGGTCATGATTATTAACATAGCAGTACCATCTGAGAGAAACATCTCCATGAAAATTATCGAGAAATTGTTAAAAAACAAGGGCCTGGAGATCGAGTTTAAAAGGATGTGGAGAATGAAGATTGAGACTGTACTAACGGTAATCGTAGCTCTGGACCTCACGAGAAAAGGAATGGAGAGTTTTACTAACAGTGTTGGTGACATCAGCATACAAGTTGACCAGAAGGTCCTTCCCTACTAGGAACATCCTATATACTAAGAAAAGTGGTATCAATTAAATGAAATTTCTCCTATAGAGTATAAGGACCATAGTTTGAACCCGGTTCTACAAGATACAAAACAGAAAACAGCACACAAACAATAATAATAACAAATATCCCCGCCATGGCTTTTTATCTCAGTGTGGAAGGTGTTCATTTTGACTTAATTAAGATGACCTACAGTATATCTTTGTTCATGACATGGCGTAGCGGGGATGCATAATAGCAGGGTGTCGAGGGGGTTAGTTTTTTTTAAATTTCAAGACTGGAATAGATCAGGCGATTTTGGAATAAAATCTACATTCTTGGGAACACCTTCAGACCCCATCTGAGCGGACCGGGGTAATCGACCTAAAGGTACTTCTAACTGAATTCAACTGTAAGGTTATATGCTTTTTTACAAACATTTTCACCTCTCCAAGTTCTCCACCACCTCACCCGCTATTGAACTCACACTCTTTGGGTCCTGTCACTGGATCTAACTAACGACTTTATCCACTCTGCCATGTGTCCTTGAGGATATCCTTGTATGAACCTCTGGAACTTATAAAACTAAAAACTCATCTCTTCAGCAACCATTTTTGCCAGTGCTCATATTGTTATTTTTTAATGTTATCATTGCATTTTTTTTTACCAGAGCTCATATTGGTAACAAAGATGAGAACGACAGTCCGAACAATATATATAGTGTATATAATACTTCATCTCAGAAATATAGACATATACAACTGCTTTAGTTTCCTTTCTTTCATCATATTTTCAATTTTAGATCCACTGGAGTAAGAGAACGTAATCGATTTCTATTTTTTCTTCAGATTAGGTCATTTGCACTTGTGTGCAGTAATATGAATCTATTTTTGGGGTGTATGATGAGATTTATTTGGTCTTGAAAAATATTTTGTCATCCGTAATTGCATTAGATTTTTATCACGTCTAGACATTATTATCTCGACTGTCGATTAGTTGTCCTACGGCTCTTGTCTGCGATGGATGTTACTCCAAGGAAGCATACGAAAATTATAACGATGCAAGAACACACTAGCAAGCCTTACCAGTGAGCAAATCAAAGTACTATATACTGGCCCGGAAACTATCCTGAATCGAGAATATGTGATCAATCTGCAAGGAAAGACTTTGTGGATTTTTTTTAAGCATTTCACCCCAAGCAAGGTGTGAAGCCACTAGGACGCAAAAGGTTACAGAAAATTTAGAACAAGATCAGATAGGAGTGATAGAAGAAAGGATGAGGGTAGTGGATAGATGAAGGCAACTGGAGATGTCGATTGACATTACACTTGAATAGATGGAGATTATAGCTCACAGAGAAACAGGAATAGGGAAGGGAGTTCCACAGGCGAGATGTGCGAGACATGAAGCTATTGGAGTAGAAGAGACGGCTATATTTAGGAGTTTCGACAGTGAAGTGGGGAGAGCGGGATGCCAGCCTCGTGAGGCGCTTGAACTCATGACGTCTGGGAACCAGCGAATGCAACTCCTCGGAGCAATTTCCATGAAAGTATTTGTAGAACAGACAGAGGGGGGCGACGGCGCGTCTGTGAGAAAGTGACTGTAGACAAGATGCCAGAACAGGGCCAATTATATTGCATATCCGCCTCTGGAGCCTATCAAGAACCCCGAGGCAGACATAAGGGGCACCAGATCATATATGGCAGCAATACTCCATGCAAGGGCGAATTGTTGATTTGTAGATCTGGAGGATCGTCTCCGGGGAGAAAAACTTCCCGGCGCGGCTCAGGGAGCCAACTTTCCTTGCTGTGGACGAATATGCGAAGTACTAACATGTGCAATGGATTATGTTTCCTTGAAAAGATACGAAAAAAATTAAATAACGGTATTATTCGTTTTGTTTTAATTCATTTGCCCAAGGGTGTATGTCTTAAGTAATATCAAAGTCAATAAGCGGTAGAGCTCCCCCAGGTGGCCATTATAATATCTCTTCTCCTAGTTAGTCTTTTAGTACTCAAAAGTGTGTGAGCATTGCCTGAGATCCCAGCTTAATGACGATTCTGACACAAGAAGAAGTTACATTTCCTTGATTTCTGAGTACCTAACACGCGTTTGAGTAATATGTTTGTATTTTCCACCTTCCTAGATTATTTGGCACTTCATTAAGAGTGCTGGAGGTAACGATTTTCTAGGGTGGCGCCCTGGGGAGGGGGTCTCTCGATGCCATAATGAAGAATACAATTTGCGCTCTACAACCGGATAATTAAATCACGTGAATAGATGCTCTTACTGCTTGTGGGTAAAGCTGTTTCGCCAAGTCATTTTGACTTCTTCCAACATCTCAATATATCTAACCATGTCCCCAAAATATGAAACAGATTATCTATCGTACATTTCTTCATAAACTAAACTTTGCACCTCCACTATTTATGTTCATGCAACAACCTTATTCAGCAACACAGTACTTTGACTTTTTTTTTAGGCCTTTCATTGGGTTAATAAATCTATGAGACAAAGGCATCACACCCCAAAATATCAGTTGATGAAGTAAGAATACAAGTTGAACAAAGGGGAATTGATTTGAAATAAACACATGGGTAAAGCAAAAGAGGGGGAAGAGAGTAAGTAGTAGAAAATAAGAGGAGGGGTAAATGATAATGAACAAAAGTATAGAGAGTTAAAAGAGGGAGAAAAGAAGTATAAAAGAAGAGGTGAGTTTAGAGAAAGAAGAAAAGAAAAATAACGAAGTAGAAATAGAAAGAAAATATAATTGTTTATTAAGAAGCAAAGAAGGAAGAAATTAATAAAAAAGCAGAACGTGAAGGAGGCGAATGTAGAGAAAAAATTGAGATGATGAGGAAAAACAGGAAGAGTAGGAGAAGAAGGGAAAAAAGAAAAAAAAAGAAGTAGTTTGAGAAGAAGAAGAGGAGGAGGAGGAAGAAGCAGAAGAAGAAGAGGAGGAGGAGAAAGAAGAAGAAGAGGAGGAGGAAGAAGCAGAAGAAGAGGAGGAGGTAGAAGAAGAAGAGGCGGAAGAAGAAGAAGAAGAAGAGGAGGAGGAGGAGGAAGAAGAGGAGGAAGAAGAAGATGAGGAGGAGAAGGAAGTAGAAGAAGAAGAAGATGAGGAGGAGGAGGAGGAGGAAGAAGCAGAAGAAGAAGAGGAGGAGGAGGAAAACGAAGAAGAGGAGGAGGAAGTAGAAGAAGATGATGAGGAGGAGGAAGTAGAAGAAGAAGAAGAAGAAGAAGAAGAAGAAGAAGAAGAAGAAGAAGAAAGCGGCGGCAGCGGCGGCGGCCGTAAACACTAGCGGTGGAATGTAAAGACTATACTTTCCATTTTCGTTTTTGATTCATTTTTTCCCGGTACACATTTTCAGCCATTGGCAAACTATCAAATCCTTCTTCTGGCTTTAGATCTCCACAAGCGGGTGTGCATCATTTCTTATGAAACCGACTTCGTAATTAAAATGTCTAATTATTAAAAAGAAAAAAAAAGTAAGGCAACAAGAACCACTACAGCAGCACTTGACACTCATCCATTAATTTTCAACACTGTTCGTGCTTCCATTTATTCCATCCGTTTACCTACGATTGTCAAGAAGCGGGAAAGGTATGTCGTATGAGTGGGGTGGATTGACTTTCGCTTATTGACGTTGGTTTTTATCTTTTGTTTATATTCTTGTGACCTTTACATTTCTTGTGCTCCAGGGAAACGTATGAAGCAAAAAAACGTCGTATTTCATTGATAATAATTTAAATTAAAACCGAGAAAATTAATCGAGCGTCTCCGTAAACACTTCATGTTTCTCTTTGTCATTTCTCTTCTTCCCCCTCTCTCCTATCGACTTTAACTCTTGTTTCTCTCTCTTTACCACAATAAAGCCAAACTCAACAAATCATAAAGAATGATGGCAAAATTTAGAAGTTGTTCATATTGAGTCAAAACAACCAACGAAATCACATATGATTCTGGCATATATATAATAGGCATTCTAAAAAAACATATTTAGATTTTCAGATATACACTACATCAAAACACATGAAACAACATCAGGCTCTTGTGACAACATAAACTTTCGCAACTCACAATCATACAAACAATGCATTTTAATTCCTGGGCATTGATATATTTTTAATGTCTTTCATTGACTAAAGCCATTTGAAAACTTCGGACGTTAAAATGTATTAACATGAACTGTACAGAAAGCCATTACAACTCTAATTAAGAAAATATATATATATATATATATATATATATATATATAACAAACATGTTATTCTTATCTGTCTCTATTTCTGAGATGAGCTATTATGTACAACTATTTATATTATTCGGAATATTGGCCTCATATTTATTGCCATATTTATCACAACGTTTCGGCCATTGAACGCTCCGGCCTTCTTCAGGTTAGAATGTTGAACTGAACCGTTTATTTCGCTCGCTGGGGTAAACTGTTCTAGTTCCACGTGCCATGCCAGATGGATGTTAATTATGAGTTATCTCCTGTTAATTCACTTCTGCTTTAACCAGGTATTGAACTCACAACACTTTGTGTCCTGTCACTGGATCTAACCAACGCCTTTATCCACTGTGCCATGTGTCCTTAAAGGACATCTGTGTATGAATTTCTGGGACTTATATTAGCACTGGTAAAAATGGTTGCTGAAAACATTAAGAAATTAAGTTTATAAGTCCCAGAAATTCCAACCACCTGAAGAAGGCCTGAGCATACAACGGCCGAAACGTTGTGATAAATATGGCAACAAAGATTAGGATAGTCCGAATAAAGTAAATAATGTTCTTAGATATTATAAACGTTATCTTTATTAAGCATAATAATAATGTGTGTGCATAAATTTTTGTTGAAACGGATACTCATATTTCAGTAGATGCTCTGTTTTTATACATTTATTAAACAGTATATTTATTTACATGTACTGGCCTTAACATTCGAGATAACTTGTTACAAAAATATGCGCCCTCCGGAAGGATTCGATTATGAGTCCCCTTGGCGAAACCGGCATCAGATCTGACGTGACTTATACCAATTCGGCCACGTAGGATCCCCCTGGTCACGTAAAGCTCGAATAGTGTCTTTGAATACATATCTTTCCGATTCTCGAAATGAAAATATCTCCTCTGTTTTGTATATTAACCTAAACAAAAACAATTTCTTAGGAAATTGATTAAATCCGACATATTTTTTTAATGTATATGTTATTTTAAATGGATACTCAGATATTCCCTAATATATATATATATATATATATATATATATATATATATATTTGTGTGTGCATGTGTGCAAATATATAGAAAAATAGGAGAGAACCTGATAAATATTCCGAAGTTCTTTAGTATTTTTGTTTTTATTTTTAAAAAATAGTGCTCAATACATAAGTAGAGCCTAAATTATATATATATATATATATATATATATATATATATATATATATATATATATATATATATATAATGAAATGCAACTTGAGGTGTAAAGATTTAAAAATAATAGACTCAGGCGGTTTAAACTTTTCGGGGAAAAATATTTACAGGATGGGCACATTTTGAAAACGAACTGCTGTTTGATTGGATAGTGACTCTCGATTTTTTAACCAATAGGGCGGATAGGTTCAGCTATTAACCGATTGAACCTCTTTCCCTGACTTTTGAACAGCAGCAGAAGATTTTTCCCTTGTTTCTTCATTCGGATTGAATTTCCGCTTCCTTCTCGTAAAATATCATTCTTTGCGTGTTGCTGTTGATGAAGAATATAGAAGAAGTAGAAGATTCTAAGTTCTCATTAGACAAATGATTTACATCATATTGTGAAAATTTATCTCAAACTGGAAGGCACTTATACCAAAAAATCGGAATATTCATCAAGAAGATTCCAGAAAAGCTGGTCAAACTTTCTTCACTTCACTTTCGAATTTGAATTGTCAACCTTTGAACTCACGTCATTTTGAATTGCGAACTTTTCGAAGTAAGTAAATTTCTTTTGTTGCAAAAAATTAATTTAAAAGAACTATTACATTAATAATTTATAAACGTTTAAATCTTTTAAAATTCGGTATTAATTTGTAGCGATCAAGTAATATTGTTATTAAATATAGATATTTACTAATCATAAAAAGAAAAGATTACGATACTCCATTTTTTTTTTGTACGGGGGATAAGCTGCAGAGATTACCGTGCAAAATAAATAGTGTAAAAAATATGCAGTGTACATATGAAATAGGTTCTATGAGATCCATCCAAAATATTTAACAAGAAAATATCAATTTTCATATACAAATAAACTGAATAATATATATATATATATATATATATATATATATATATATATATGTAGGCATTTAAAACAACCTGCCTGCCCACACACACAATTCCGTAAAATACTTGTCGAAAACACAATTATACTTCGACATGAAAACAACAGACAAAAAATAAAAATCCTTGAAGCATTATACATTAAACAGTTGAAAACAAACCTAAACAAAATCAACTATGGAATCTCTACAAATATCCTTAAATGTCTGTAGTTGATATATAAATATATGTGAATATCTATTTGTCTTTATACATACACACGCACCAATATATATATATATATATATATATATATATATATATATATATATATATATATATATATATATATATATATATATATAAAAAGAACAGTAGGATATATAATCCGGTGTTCTTATAGATATCCCTACCCCTACTAAAACGTAACTAATAACTGATACAGCAAAAGAGAGCGATAATGAACACGCAAACACCCCTTGTCTGGTTGAATGAATTTCTCTGTATCCTTGGAAACGTGAATTATGATTTTTTGCTGTGCCTTTAAAACCCAGTAAATTTAAAAATAAGTTACTCCAAAATTAGCTTGAGGATGAAATGGAACTAATGTTTTTAATTTAATTACAAAATTAAATTCGAAGCTTTTAGCTTCCATTTTTGAAACATGGTTAGAACTGTAGTGAAAAAAAAACATATTTTAAATCAAATTATTTATAATATATATATATATATTTTGTGTGTGTGTGTGTATAGTGTGCGTGTGTGTGTGCGTATAGTGTGCGTATAGTGTGCATGTGTGTATGTATGCGTGTGTTTGTATACACATAGGGCGCGATGGATAATTGAATATTACACTAACATCTCATTTTAACAGATATATTTATCAAAATTATACAAAAATATCTTGAAATAGTAAACAGTAAATTTTTTCAAGAAAATCATCCTTGGCTTCACCAACGGCCTGCAGACGACTTGGATAATCTTGCACATCTTCTAGACCTTCTCCTTGTTTACGTTGGTGAATGTAGCCATAATCCTTGTCTTCAGTTCATCTTTGATGTTACAAGGCGTTTTGCTGGTCTCACTCCCAACTGAACCCTAATCAAGGGGGTTGTAGTCTGGGGTTTTAGGTAGCCAGATGTTAGAAGTGATGTGTTTGTAAAGATCGTCAAACAGCCATTACTGGGTTCTCCTGCTTGTGCGATATGGTGCAGAATCCTCTTGCCAGACAGGTTCTTCCAGCTGGCGCCCGCTTGACCCAGGGCAGCACTAACACCTTGCTGTAGTACTCCGTGTTGTATCTGAGATGCTCACCAACAGATTCTGGAGCTCTTTTCTTATCTGAACGATCAGAGTAAGTTTTCCGAGCTGTCATAACTACGTAATCACCATAAGACTAATCCAACTCCTTCGAAATATCTGCATTGTCCTCAGATGGACACCCAAACATTCTGAAATGTTCGAATTGTAAATTCCGGTGCGAATGCCAAGCAGTACTCAATGCTGTTTTCAAATTTCTGGTGGAGTGAATTGCATTATGGTGTTCTTTTTTTCACAGATGGTACCCAACTGATCCCACTGTACTGTACAGTCGACAAAATCTAAAATAAACAACGTGCTTGATCGTAATTAAAAATATGTCGACAATTTACTCATCGCACCATATATATATATATATATATATATATATATATATATATATATATATATATATATATATATACTATTTACATTATTCGGACTATTGTCCTCATTTTTGTCGCCATATTTATTACAACGTTGTACGCTCCAGTCTTCTTCAGGTGGTTGGAATGTCGAACTGAACCATTTATTTCGCTCTTCTGGGGTAGACTGGTTCAGTTCCACGTGCCATGTTTAATGGATGTCAGTTATCAGTTATCTCCTGTCAATTCCCCTCTCCAAGTTCTCCACTGCCTTAAACGGGTATTGAACTCACACTCTTTGGGTCCTGTCACTGGATCTAACCAGCGCCTTTATCCACTTTATCCATGTGACATTCAAATCACCTGAATTGGTTTGTATATTAATTTAAAATATTGCTTTTTACAGGCTTTATTTTTAAAATGGAATAAGATCCTTCTAAATTTCAAAATTTCGCTATTGCAGATTAAAATGACTGTGAGAAAGCGATCTAAATCAACATTGGAAAAGCAAGTAACACAGCGTAATCGAAATAACTGCAGCTTGTTCAACTTTGGAAACTTACCATTTCAGCCAAAATATTCTAAAATGCTGCCAATAACAAAGGAGAAAATGAAAAAAAAATGGTTAAAAGAAAATGAAAAATACCTAACAACAAATCGAATATAGCATCAAAATTAATATTGTTTTTATTTACTTGTTATGTAACTACATACATAAATGTCAACAATGTTTCCGAAAAATTTGATATTTCCTGTAATAATTTTTTAAATAAATATTATTATTGTTATTATTTTAATTAAGTCTAAGGTAGTATTGCATGTACAAATCCTTACTGCTAACTATGGAAGAAAATGTTCATAAAAATTGCTTAAACCTTTCCTTTAAGCGTGTATTGCCGCAAAATTATCAAATGTTTAATACGACTCTCCACCGCTGAACTTTTGTGTTTGTATATATATATATATATATATATATATATATATATATATATATATATATATATATATAGAGAGAGAGAGAGAGAGAGAGAGAGAGAGAGAGTTTGTATTCGGTTTGCAAATGCTAATCAAATTCTCATAGATAGTGAACGCATTATTATTAAGAACTAATAATACATTTAGAGATACAATTACAGAGACGAGAGGCCAAATAGATGATATGGAAATAAACATTAAGGAAGCTAAATAGTGATTATCAAGTCATAAATAGTGATAAAATATCAGAAATAGATTAAGATGAAAAAAATAGCTTCATAGCCAGACATTTTCCTTGCATCTTTTACTTTTTTTTCCTTACGTTTTGATTTCTCTTTCTTTTTCTCTCACTCGCTATCTCTTTCCCTATTGAGAACATTATATCGATTCTTCTTAGAAGCGGATCTGCCAATCAACTAGCCACCCACCCATAAAACTAAGAAAATGGTGAAAGTATGCGCATGCGCGTTGTCGCCTTTAGGCACGCGTCACGACGCCAATCATTTTGAAGGCCGACTTTTCTCAAACTTATTGCAGGAACAGCACATTTAAAAAATAAAGAAGAAATAACAAACGATAGAGAAAAAATGTAAAAATTCACAGCGAAGTTTAAAGTATTTCTCAGTGCGATACTGATAGAAACACAAGAAGCGATAAAAGGGCGTTAACTGTTGGATGATAAAGGTGAATGAACGACATTTTTTTTTTCTATCTGAATTTTAAATATCATAGATTTTTACTTCTAGAAAATGCGAAGCAAGCACTTCATGAAGAGTGAGTGAAAAGCGGACTATTTATTACCCTTCTTCGTTTACGTGCTGTGTCATTTCAGGAGGTGGATGATCATGGCTCTCCATAAGTGCCAATTCTTTGTAGCTTAATGCAATTTTTACCCCCTGGCTACCCTTCTAATCCTTTGTTCTACCATCAGTCAGTTATGTGGCATGCGTGATACACGGTTAGGCGATCATGTATCTTTCGATACATAACTGACGAGGTAGATTTTTTCCCGAAGTAGGTTGCCATTTCTTTCTGTGGTAGGACAGTTGCCGTCCAAGGCCATAGAACCCAGTGTGTCCTGCTATTTACCCATAGCTGGGGTGGAAAGATGAGGATTCATACCTTTCCCAAGAGTATTAGCACGTAAGTGAATGTAATGGATTCGACTGGAAATCGACCTCGGTACTACCATGCATTTACAAAATCTCATTAATTAGCTTATCCGGTATTTCAATCTGCTCTTCTGATGTTCACGATGTTCTGTGAGTATTAAATTCTCCAAGTCTTCTTTCCACATTGCATGAGACAGATATTTCTTGTCTCTTTCTGATCCAAAGTATAAATGTCCTTTTTGTTCACATTCCTTAAAACTTCCTCTTTCCTCATATGTTCCTTCAATTGCGTTCCCACACCGCTCCCCATACGATGATCAAAGTTAAGCAACGTCGATTCTTGTCGGTACCTAGATGTGTGAGCGCTTGGGAATACACGAGGAGGGGGTGTAAGCTTGAATGTACAGTTAGTTTAATGGATAATGGCTCGGAATTATAAATTGGAGAGGCGAGTTCTAATTCCAGTCCGGTTCGTTATATTAAATTGCGCGCAAATACCATATGGAAAGATATGAATCCACCTCCTCTTTCCCCAGCTATGGGTTAATTAGTATGAGTTGTATCAGTAAATCATTATTATTTATATAATTCTTACAATCTAAATATAATTTTTGGCTTTAAATAAGCGAACCCACAAAAGGTTGATAATCCATAAAAACAAATAAATAAATAAATCAGTCGTATTATCACCATTCTTAGAAAATCTCGGCTGTCTCAAGTTACTTCTTCATATGTGATGAAATTGTTCATCATTGATTTTTACATTAGAGTATTGATCTTGCAAAATATTTAAGCAGTTAGGCACTTCGACGTGACATAATGGTTAGTAAACTTCTAAATCAATTAAGACTGAAGAGTTAGCTCAACCCTCGCTGGGTGCTCCATATTTTTGGCCTTGTTTCAAAAATCATCAGGGCACTTCGACTTGATGTAATGGCTAGCAAGCATGTCTCTCTAGATCAGTTACGACTGAATAATGCGTTCTATCCTTACAGCGCTTTCGGCCTTGTGCCACTTCTAAGCGACGCTTAGAAAATTACCATAAAATTTGAGCTGTCTTATTTTTGTTTCCGACTAAATAATCTTCTTTCTGAATAGGTTGTTTAGTTTTTGGAAGGCAGCTTTCGTTTAAAGGACATATTAACAGCAAGAGAAGCAAGGGGATGCAGCAAGTGATGTCTTTAACGAGATTACTTGAATAGATGGTATAAAAAACAACGACAGATGATTAACAGTCAAAAGTTAACGCAACAAAAGAGAGTTGTGGAAAGCTACGATCAACCATATCCTGAAGGGACATGGCACATCGAAAAAAAAAAAACCTAGATAGATATTAACTAAGCTTAATTCTGTCTGATTTGGACCGAACTAACTACAATTTACCTGCTAGATAAACTTAGCTCGGTCCAATCTATCCTTATACTGTGTCTCGAGAGTGTGAACAACGATGAGGTTTTGGATAGGATGCAGACAAGGAGGAGGCTTATAATTACCATCAAGAAGAAGCAACTGAAATTTATGGGGCACGTAATGAGAAAGGAGGGCCTGGAGAATCTGATACTCACAGGTCGAACAGAGGCTAACGATAGACAATGGGAAGCAAACCATAACATACCTAGCGGGCTTAAGCAAGTGGATGACAGAACATAGACTGGTGGAAAGAGACAAAACTTATTGGGAGCTACAAAGGATACGGGTAAGTGGAGAGCCATGATCGCCAACGTCCTGAAAAGATACGGCACATAAAAAGAAAAAAGAGAGATGCTAATCACAGCGCTCTCTTATCGCGCCAAAATGATATGGACAAGCAGATAGGATTAGAGAAACAGAACAATCGTAAAAGTAGATGAATTATAGTAGTGCAATGCTTATGAACATAAGAAGGCACAAGAGCCTCTCAAGGTAGAGGGTTTGTATGGTGTTGGATGAACGTAATAAATGGTAAGTAGTGAATTTCATGAGGCTATGCAGGAAAGATAACGTCTAATCCTGGACATGAAGAGGTCAAGATAGTTGTGATTGAGAGAAAATCCTTCGCTATGTCTGTGGCACAGAGCAGCAGTTCTCTGTAAGGAACTGGCCGAATTGTAGTTAGTTCTTACTATAGGAATACGAAAAGAACGGTGGATTATTCGCCATTGTGTTGGTCACATGGCTGTTCCTATTTGTAAAGATCAGAGCACCATGACGCAATTCACTCCACCAGAAATTTGCAAACGGCATGCCGTACTTCTTGGCATTCACGCCGAAAGTTACAATACAAACATTTCAGGTTATTTGGGTGCCCATCTTAGGACAATGCAGATATTTCGGAAACAGTTGGATGTGTCTAATGGTGATTACGTAGGTAGGGCAGCTCGGAAAACTCGTTCTGATAAGAAAAGAACTTGTTGGGGAGAGCCTCAGATTCAACATTGAGCCCTACAGCAAATTCCTTGAGGATTTAGTTCTTCCCTGGGCCGAGTCGGGAGCTGTTGGAAGAACCTATGTCTGGCAACAGGATTCTGCACCATACCGTACAAGCATGAGAATCCAGTAATTGCTATCAGACAATCTCTGCTAACACATCACTCCTTACATCTAGGCACCTAACTCCCCAGACTGCAACTCGTTCATTATTATGCGTGGAATTCATCTGAGCGAAAGACCATCAAAACTATTTGTAACACCAAACATGAACTGAAGGCAAGGATTATGGCAGCATTCACCAACTTAAGCACGAAGACTGTCGAGAGGACTTGCTAAATGTGTTACGATGTTTAGTTTTTTCAAACACCTGTCATGAAAATGGCGATAGAGCATCGAGAGGCTGGCAATATTTCATCTATGAAAAAGGGGTTTAAGGTGGTAAATAATTCTATTCCCACCCACAAATGCTGCCGCCTTGTGCCAGTCTTCAATAACCCTAGCAATTATTCTTTTATTTCTTCGTAGGAGAACAAAGATTTCAAAACTAACATCGCTGACCATTATATTTGTAGATTAATGTCGGATGATGTAAAGTGCATTTATATATATCAATTCTGGGCTGGAGCTGTCATAACCTCACTTTCGAGCATTGACGGAGTTTACACGGCCTTGTGGGTGATGAATTATTTCTTTTCTTCCTGGCAGATGTTTTGATTTACTACCTTTCGTAATTCCACCAGTTCTGACCTTCAGAGTTAGCTGCCGCCATGCCCTGCACACAGGATAGTCTCATTCTCATTTCTTTTGAATTTTATTGGTATGAAGGAGATTTAAATCTTTTTCAAAAGAACTTTTACATTGTTGAACAGACTCCCCGGTCACTACTATTATAATCACTTCAAGTCTGGGATTAACCGTCGCGTATCCAGCAAAAGGAAACCAAAGAAACCTCTAACAACTGCAATGGTTACTTTATTATGAGTGATAATGTCCCAAGACCACCACTCACATTGTATGCTGCCTTTTTACCTAAATTCAATCCAACTCCTCGCAAGGGCCTGTCCATTTTCTGTTACCCATTTATACAAGATCCTTAGTCGTTTGAGTCGGTACTTCCCTCTGCTGCTTTTCAGTTCAATATGTCTCGTAAGTTTCAAATTCTCCAAGCACACTTTCCTCATTGCATCCTGATAGACGATAAACTACATCCGAAAGCTTTGAGGAGCGTGAAACTTACCCTTAATTGCTGGTGTTCCCAGGTTCACCCTGACCCGGTTTGGTAGCACATGTCAGGGTCCCAGCTATGTGCAAATAGTTAACACCCACAAAAGGGACCAAAACCCCATGAAAGTATAAAAAAAGGTTTTAGTATCAGAAATATATTTTTGGGAAAATTTTTTACCAGTCATACATTTTTGAGAAAAATATTACCAGCAATATATTTTTGAAAAAAACATTACCATCCACACATGTTTAAAAAAAAAAATATTACCAGCAATAATAATAATAATAATAATAATAATAATAATAATAAAAGAAAACTTGTCGTGATTAAATAACCTATTAATGTAGATATGCCGTAAAACAAAGCAAACCAAACCAATCTTTCTTCGTTATGTGCCTCAGAAATTTCGACTGTTTATTCCGATCCTAAGTGCAATGCTGAGAATACCATGAATCTAACATATGAACAATGACATTTTAGAAATAATGGAAGCAAAAAGGACACTTACATTTAATATCAGGAAGAGAGAGCTGAAATTTGTAGTGCACATAATGAAGAAAGAAGGCTTGGAAAAATTGATACTCACCGGACAGATTGAAAAGAGACAGATGAAAAAAAAAAGCATAAACTACCTGCGCGTTTGAGAGTATGAATAATGAATCAGGATTTGGAAGAGATAGCCAAAAACACAAAAATCATTAATAGCCACAATGGACAGGAAATTGGGGAGGACCATAATCACCAACGTTCTCAGGGAACACGGTTTATAAAAGAAGAAGGAGAAAAATGTTCGATTCGTTCGTATTTTCTTTAAGACTTCCTACTTGCTAAAATGTCTCTTCCTTGATAATCCCAGCACATCATTCTCAAGAACCACATTTCTCTTGACTTGAGCCTCCTCTTCATCTGTTGGCTCAAGTATACTCTTCATTTGTGAGATCAAGAGAACTTGAACGAGAAGGTAAATAGAGCGAGGAAAATATGTATTAATTATTTCGAATTAAGAAAGTAAAAAAAAAATAGCTCAATAGTGATTCGAGAACGGCTCGAACCTCGAACAACGAAAGCAAGGCAAAAAAGCTAAATATAACTCTTATGCTAGCACGGAAAAAGAAAATTATATGGAAATATAGAAATAAATGAATATAGACAAAGATCAAATGGGAAATAAATTCATGAGACGTTATCCTGGATTTCAACTATCGGCACCACTGAGAAATATGCTAGTTATTTAATGGAGATACCAACGAAAAAGGTATATTCAAATATGTCAGAGAGATATATGTATACATGTGCGCGGGGTTGTGCGTATATATATATATGTTGCCTCTAAGTGTTGACTTCAATGTTCACTTTATATTTACACACGCTCTATCTGTGATATTGAGCACTTCATCCCATAATTATAGCACACCTTAAGACTATATATATATATATATATATATATATATATATATATATATATATATATATATATATATTCCAAGAACAATTTATATATATGCATTTTAGTTGGATGTAGAATAGTAACCGAGTAAAAGTGGAGAAAATCTGACAAAGTGGAAAAGTTGTACAGACAACGCGATTCGCCTCTTTCTATCTGGCGTTCTCAGTATGGAATGAAGGTAAAACCCGTGTGTCTGTTTTAGAATTTTGAGTAATACATAATAACATTCCAATGTTTACTCATTTGTCGGATTCTCATCCTGGCTTGAAGACGCCTGCTATAAATAAGCGAAACGCGTTGTCTATCCAGTATTTTCCCTTTTGTCAGATAATCTCCACACACACACAGACACACACACACACAGACACACACACACACATATATATATATGTGTGTGTGTGTGTGTGTGTGTGTATGTGTAGTAGTAGTAGTAGTAAGAAACCATAAAATCCCAAATTACCTCATATTACTTCAACCGACGAAGACTTCATCAATCTTATTCAACCCCGGGATTAAATAAGGCTGATGAACTTTTCGTCGGTTGAAATAGGTCTATACCCCATATAAGTCATTTTTGGATTTTGTGTTTTAATTCTATTTATTTGCTCTATATAATAAACACATTGTGCTCTTTTTGTATTTGCTGCCTGACGACAGAAAATTTTTACAAACCGAGTAGCAGTAAGCGTGGTTTTTAATATATATATATATATATATATATATATATATATATATATATATATATATATAAATATAAAATTAGAATATCAACCGCTACCTTGGTTTCAATCTTTCGCTATCATCATTTCCTCACGCTTCATATATATATATATATATATATATATATACACACACACACACACACACACACACACACACACACACACACACACACACACATATATATATATATATATATATATATATATATATATATTAATGAATGTTTTGTTATTTTAGAATAAACGTACGATGTGAAGTATGATAGCAGGAGAGGAGGAAAGGGTATTGGAAATGTATGAGTGGGAGGTAAATGAAATGTTTGTATTTTCTTTTCATCCTGGTTCATACGAACTCAAAAGGAAATTTTTAGTGTGTATGCAACAAGTCATAATTTCTGATCTCTCATTCAAAGTTATTTTTCTCTGGAAATGTTATTATTGTTAACCTTTTCTTGTTGACAAAGGTTGTAGATATTGCTATGATTGCTGTAAGGTTTGTCGATTTTTAAGTCGAAATTGTGGCTGGAAGTCTTACTGTTAGCCACCAAATATCCAGCTCCACGTACGCATGTAGGCATACACCGCTGCACACACACACACACACACTCTCTCTCACACACACACACACACACACACACAGACACACATACACACAAACACACACACGC
>CAHIKZ030000102.1:522500-530000 GCA_903632075.3 Acanthosepion pharaonis | reverse complement strand
AACGGAATATTGCGGAAGATACTTGCTGACCTAACATTATCACTGGAAATTTGTTCTCGATGTTGTGCAAGACAGTTTTTCTCGTCTTTCAAATCTATAAATCAACCATCTGTCCTTGCATGGAATATTGCTGCCATATATGGTCTGGTGCTACCGATGTACGTCTCGAGGTCCTCAACACAATCTAGAGATGAATAAGCAATGTGATAGGTCCTGATCTGTCAACTTATCCACAGTCGCTTTCTCACAGACATACCGTGGCTTCCCTCTGTCTCTTCTATAAGTATTTTCACGGCAACTCTTCCGACGACCTACTTTCGCTGGTTCTTAGTATGCAGGAATTTAAGCGAGCTACCCGGCTGGCATCTCGGCCTCACCCTTTCACTGTCAGAACGGTTAAATGTAAACGTCTCTTCTGCTCAAACATTTTCTTCTCTCGTACTTCCCGCTCGTAGAACTCCCTTGCCCTTACTTACTTCTCCGATGACTATAATCTTCAAATATTCAAGTGTAATGTCTATCGACATCTGATGTCTTGATCTTGTTCCCCATCCTTCTGTGTATCCTTTCCTCAAACACGCCTCTTTACTCTTGTTTTCAATCTTTTGTAACACCTTGCGTGTTAGTGGCACTCCCGCCTTGCTTGGAGCGAATTGCTTTAAAAAAAATCCGATGAAAAAACCGTAGTGACTTCATCGCAACCAAAGGAAGATACTCGTCTTTGCATTCCTACATGATGGGAAGAGTTACATGCAAGTGATTCAGCTGAGTCCGAACATTTCAGGAGCAACAGAGAGAACACAGCATATACATATATTTGTCACTATCTTCAGCTTTTTCTAGAATATGTATCAAACATTTATTAAGTTGAATGTTGACGCATAAATTGTGTGAAACGATGAAGATAAGAATAATTATAGAAGTGGAATGGTTTAATTTCACGCTTTATTTTCTTTCTACCCTTGCTTTTATTTTTTTATCTTTTTTCTCGTTTCTATAACAGGAGACAGCTATGGAAGAAAGGTTTATTCGGCCATTTGTATTTCCTCCGTTCTGGGCATTATTATATCTGTGATATAACAACAGAGTTTCGTTGATCTTATAATACTTATTTGCTTTTCTTATTTCTTTGTTACTTGTTTTTTGTTGGGGCGCTTTTTTAATTTCCTTCCTTCCGTCTGCTTCTCTTTCTTTCTTTCTTTCTTTCTTTATTTTTTCTTTGCTTCTTTCTTTCTTTCTTTCTTTCTTCTCTCAGTTCATTTTCTTAGATTTCTTTCTTTTCTTTCGTTGATCTTGTAATTCTTATTTGGTTTTATTATTTATTGTTACTTGTTTTTTGTGGAGCAATTTTTTAATTTCCTTCCTTCCGACCGCTTCTCATTCTTTCTTTCTTTCTTTCTTTCTTTTTTTCTTTCTTTCTTTCTTTCTTTCTTTCTTTTACTCTTTAAACCATTTTTATCTTTTGTATTTATCGTATTCTTTCTTCCCTTCCCCTCGTTCCTTTCCTTTTCTTTCTTTCTTTCTTTCTTTCTTTCTTTTTAATCTTTACTTTTCCCCACTCTGTTTTACTCTCTTTCTTTCTTTTTTTCTTTCTTTCTTTCTTTCTTTCTTTCTTTCTTTCTTTCTTTCTTTCTTTCTTTCTCAATCGTTTCCCTCGTTTTCCTTCAAACTTATACCCAATCTTTCGATTGTCCTTCTTTAATAATTCAACGCTTCACTTGTTCCCAAAATTATGCATTCCATTTTGTTATTTACTTTCTAGTTCACTAGTTTACTATTATTTGGTTAAAATGGATGTGCCGGCAGCGTAACGAATATCGGTGCGGAAAATGAAATCGAAAAGCCGGACCCAAATTCTGGCCTAGTCTTTTGCATTCAGTTTCGTCCAAATAACTTTGGGAAAAGCGGGAGTCAGTCTATTCTCCTCCCACCTAGGGGTTAAACAAAGAAGTAGACTGAGTCCTCTAGTCTCTGACAGTAATCAATCTAACAGAAGGAAAATGCCGAATGTAACAGGAAACCACATTACTAAATTTTCTAAGAACGCATATCAATTCGCAGATGTTAAAGTTCTGTGGAGAGTCATGGCTGCTTACGTTCCAAAGTGAGATGGTATAAAAACTACCAAGGCGATAAAATGAAGAAATTGGGTGGAAATCGAACTCACCAGATTAATGGTCTGTTTTCTTTCTTTTTAGTGCCATGCGTGATACATGCTTAAGTGATCATGTAGGTTGTCATTTTTTTCTGCGGTAGATCAGTTGTCATCCAAGGCTATAGAACCCGGTCTGTTCATAGCTGGTGGGGAGAAGAAAAGGTTTCCCAAGGGTATTATAAACGTAATAGATTCGACTGGAATTCGAACTTGGCTCTCCGATTCCTCAATCCGAGCCGCTATCCACTTCTCTACCGTGCCTCCCTTGTCATACTTATCTCGAAGTAATGAAGCAGGAATATTTACCGTTTTAGCTTAGTTTGCCTCAAGGCCACAAATATAGGGAACTTGGTAAGTATCGCACTCACTAAACAATATAATTGTTTTTTTTTTAAACTCTTATTTTCTATTTTGCTTCACTTTCATTTTTTTCTTTCCTCCTTTTCTTCTATTTGAGTTCGTTTTGCTTCATTTATTGTCTGCTTGGTTTTGAAGAATGCAAACGCTATATATCTCTCTGTTTCCAACTTTCACTCATTCCTATCATTCAGTGTTTGTTTTAGGATTTCGTTTCTAATAGAAATTCTCTTCGTTTTGTCTTTCTTTCTTACACTCCCACCAATATTATCGTTCTGCGGCTGTCTTTCATTCCGTAACAATTAATCGGTCAATCAAATAATTTCATTTAATCAGTTAGCTGATTTATCGATCTATATTGCTTGATGCCAGTGTGTTTCGTAAAGAACTGATTAAACTGGGTATTCTAAAAATAGGAAGATTCTATCTATCTATCTATCTAGCTAGCTAGCTACATAGATGTTTGTGTGTGTATGTTTTAACTTTCAAGTTGTGTCTCACTGTGTTCATATGTATTTGGCTTTGTCAAAACGTATCTCTGTCGCTCTTTCTCTCTCCCTCACTGTATATATATATGTATGTATATGCATTACACACACTTATATATATATATATATATTTATATATATATATATATATATATACTTTTGCTATCTATTTATACCTATATATATGCATACACGAATACATACCTACATACACATATATATTTAATGTATGTATGTATGTATGTATGTATGTATGTATCTATCTATCTATCTATCTATCTATCTATCTATCTATCTATCTATGTTTCCCCGTATCTATATTTCTCATTCGCTCTCTCTCACTTTCTCTCTCTCTCTCTATACTCTATATATATATATATATATATATACATACTTATCGAGTTTCTCTTTCTCTCTCTCCCTCTCCCTCTCTCTTTATATCTGCATACATGCATACTTACCTACAGACATATATTTTATATTCTGTCTATATCTATCTATCTATATATCTATCTATCTATATATCTATCTCATTTGAAAAATCTATTTCTGTATTTTTCTTTTTATTTCAGTGTATATACGTATAGGTCTATATATATATATATATATATATATATATATATATATATATATATATATATATATATATATATATTTCAATCTATATTTATTGTTAAATCTGCTTGAGTTATATTATTCTGTTATCATATAATTTTCTCATAAGTCACCGTTCCCTTCGCGTTTTCTATTCCCTGCACCAAGGCGCGCACTCGCCCTCATACAACGCTCACGTAGCTACCCTGTCTCTATGGTATTAACACACGACAGCGAGTTGAAAAGTTTTCCATGTGACACACTTTCCCAAATATGAACAAATGCCAAAACATTACAATTGTCTATTAACCGCTTCATGGTCGGCGGGAAAAAAAAAAAAAAAATAATAATAAAAAAACTAGAAAAAATACAAAAAAATAAACTACTCATAATTCGAAACAGTTTGTTCACAATTCTTATTCTGATGCACATCTTATTCATAAATTGGAAAAATACAATAAAAAACAAACTTACTTTGTTGAATGTAACAGAAATTGTGAATTGTTACTGCTTACATATAAGTATTTGAGTATATATATATATATATATATATATATATATATATATATATATATATATATATATATATATAAATTGAGTAAAAAATCCCATTTCTATATATTGTCATAGACTGTAACAATTGAAAGTTTACCACAACTATTTCTAATTATTACGCTACACCAGTAAATGTATATACAAACCATTTATGTAACACACACACACACACACATATACATATATTTTATGGTAATTGTTCGGATGAGCTATGGTACTTAGACTTTATGAATTGAAGCGCAATACTATACTGGCATTGAGATCTTATCAATTTGTAGTTGAGCTGGCTAGATTTAGCCGTAAGTTCTATGCTAATAGTTTCTTCTCTTGCACTAATCGCTTGCTGAACACTCTCCTGGTTCCATCTTTTCCAGCCAACTTTAATCTGCATAAAAATTTAATGCAAAGTCAATTGCTATCTACTGTCCTACGGAATGATCGCTTTTCCTTTCTCCTCATTACTAATGTTTCTGTTCCTAATTACCCCCCCGCTCCTGTAATTGCTTGCGTGCCAGTGGCGGTAGTGCCTTGCTTGGGGTGATACTGATTAAAAAATATTTATATATATTTAGGAATTCCTATATTTATTAGGAAATATCGACTTAAAATAGTGGGGACATAGGTATCAACAATGCAAGTTTCACAACTAGCGTTCATCAGACTCTATATAGATGATCTGAAAATCTTATTTTTGCTGTGCAACTGACAATGATAATTTACACGTGTATATATATATATATATATATATATATATATATATATAAAGACATTTTTATGTTTTACATTCATTTTATAGATACAAATATTTATGTAAATGCCCTGTTTATAATAAACAGTATTAACAACATTCACCGGCCTGAATGTCCGAGAAATTTTCATAGAAAATATGCGTCCTCCGACAGGAATCGAACCTGTATCCTATACGGAACCGTCATATAGCCTGACGTGCTTTTACCGTTTTCGCCACAGAGGAGCGTTTCGGTTCTCAAGGCCGATTTTACTGTTTTTAAACTACAATTTTCCATGATTTTTTCACGCACATTCATATCTGCTCGATGCGTATCCAAATGTAAACAAATGACGTCACACATTTTGAAATGGGCAACGTCCGACAATTGTTTAAAGACATTTTTATGTTTATACATTCTTTTTTATAGATACAAATATTTAAGTAAATTCTCTGTTTATAATAAACAGTATTAACAACATTTACCGGCCTAAATCACGTAAAAACACGTCAGGCTAAATTACGCCAAAATTAAAATAGTACTGGCATATCATTTTAATAGATATATCTAACAATATTACACAAACATATCTTGACATAATAGAGAGTAAATTAATTTAATAAAATTGCCATTGGCTTCAACAACTGCCTCTTGACGACTTTGGAATTTTATGCAACTCTTCTGTACAGTCTCCTTGCTTAAGTTGATGAATACGGCTATAATCCTTGCTTCAGTTAATCTTTGGTGGTACAAGGAGTTTCGATTTTTGTTTTTTCACTCAACTGCTCATCACACATATCAAACAAGGGTGTAGCAATCTGGGGAGTTAGGTGGCCAGATGTAAGGGGTGATGACTGAATTCTCTTTTTTGTGTGACATAGTGCATAGTCCTGTTGTCAGACATAGGGTGTTCCAGCAGCCACAGTTTTAGCTCAGGGCAGAACTACTTCCTCAAGGCACTTGATGTCGGCCTCCGTGTAGAGTCTGAGGACGTGTGGGAGAATGAATGGAGTTAGATTGTAGATTCTACAATATACATTCAGCATCATTACTTGATAAGTCACAAGAGGTGTTGAAACAAAATGGCTATTTTAGTAGTGATTTTATAACATATTTATGTTATAATTTTTAAATAAATGATTATATTCGCTTTACTCTGTATTGAGCATTCTTTTAAGAATGGTAATTATTGGTTATTGGAATTTATTCTGTATACACCAATCATATACTTGGGTATATATTGTGACACCATTTACCAGGGCAAAAAGAAAAGAAAGGAAAAAGAGAAAGAAAAGAAAGGAAAAGAGAGGCGAGACCCAATCGTGGATGATAGAAAAAATACCCACGACCAGAGACAATTGATAATGTTATTTTGATAAATAGCAAATGGCGAAAAAGGTGTCATTACAATGGCAGAAGAATTCTAGGTGGGTGGGGGAATCGACTGTGTTCTGTCGACGAACTTGTGTTATCGGGGAATAGATAAGAGCAGCTCAATGCGGAAAACATCTAATTAGCAAACCACAGACCAACTAGCCAAGAAAAACTCCAATTGAAAATGTTATTTTGATAATTGACAAAGAACAGGTGAAATACAGGGCTTTGGATAGATATGAAAAATTAACTGTGTCGTCTGCTGAGCCACACACGAAGCAACGGCTGACCGTTTTTTTTTTTTTGACAAAGACATCTTTGGCTGTGATAACAAAACTATATTATCAGAAAGGTGCACCAAAGAATGACTAGAACCATGGAACTGTTTTTTTTAGGGTACGGACGACGGTATTGTGTTGAGTAGACCACCCATTCTGATAATTAGCGATAATCTGACTGACGAAGTCCAGATGAGAACAAGGGTTATGACCACCACCGGTCGCATTGTTCTATTGATGGCCAGAGAAAATGAGAACTGCGATTAAAAGAAAGAAAAGGAAAAGAAAAAAGATATTTTTTTTTTAAGCAAGATATTTTTTTTCCCTGAAACAAAGCCCGCGGGATCGCACACGCCCGTCTAGACATCATTGGCCGAGTGGTGATCACGTGACGCAAGGAGGAAGCTGTCGCCGTCCATCTAGAGGATGGGTATGAGAGGTTGCTACGAAGAAGTGGGGAGGACAGTTCACGCCCCTCTGAAGTATGGTGAGAAGGTGGGAGTAACAGAAGGCTCCCAAAAATGGAAAGAAGTGGAAAATTCCTAACCAAAAATAAAAGAAGTGGGCATGTATTTAGAATTATCGAGGAACCCCTGGCGCCGACAAACCCACCCCGGTTTTGGTCGGCGTCCATATAAGCAAAGTCGCAGCGAGCGGAAATCAGTTCCAGAGTAAAGTTCGGACTCCGGTTTCCCAGAGTCAGTCTCCAGTGCTCAGTTGAAGCAGGCCTCGCATCAGCTGACTAAGATTCGCGCAATTTCCGGACTCATCTTCAATCCAAGAACAATTATTTTGAAGAGCGACTTAGATCCATACCACCAAAATAAGTATTTCGATTTTCGCCTGAAGACACACCAAGAACCAATTTCTTAAAGAACAGACAACTTGAAGTGTTAAAACTCGCCTAACGGAAAACAACGTGTCACAATCCATAGAATGGGTCGGGAGATAGACGCAGTCCTATGTATCCA